>WMED01008852.1:4577-16660 GCA_019650415.1 Pipa parva | reverse complement strand
TATGAGATTCTGGCATTGTTTTTACTGACTGCTAATAAATTTAATTGTTGGTAACTTTGTGAGTCAATTGCATTTAGTGAGTACTGTATGGCATAAAATGTGACAAAATTACTTTTTAAATAAAGTTCAGTGTTGCTAACTGCCCACGAGTATGTATTGAAATTACCGGTTGGTAAATCCCAAAGCGATCGATTTGGGGCAGTGCACCCAGACCACTTATGAAACTTGGGGAGTGCTCTGAAGTTATTAGAGACACTCTTGCTACCAATATAGGAAATGAAGCGCCTTAGGTTTTTATGCCAACTCATTGATATGATGTGTTGTTTTTTTGGAAAAAATTCTATAATTTAGGACAATAGTGAAAGATCAGTTACTATTTAGAATAAAGTGTAAGAAAGATGAGTACTGTAGTATTAAGTAATAATTTTTGGACCAACAGGTCATTGTTTAATACAAGCATAAGACAAGAGAAAAGATATTCCTTTCTCATCAGATTATAGTAGAATTAAAGTAAACACATTAATGGGGGTTATTTATCAAAGTCTTAATTGACCCATAAAGGAGTGAATTCGCCACTTAACCATATTTGGGTATTCCGCAAACTCTGCAAATAGAAGGCTACTGTCACAACTTCACTATGAGAATATTACAGCAGTCCCGACTTTACTATGGAACTCTGCTGTTTAGTGAATAAGGAGAAGAGATTCAGGGCATAGCCACCTGAAGTGATGCAAATTCCCTTTCACAGTCGAATTCTCACTTTGATAAATGACCTCCATTATCTCTCAAGGGCCTATCTTGCTTGCATCTGATTGGATTTTGCATTGTGCTTGTTCAATCATCTGCAGATATCCTGAACGTTCTAATCAGCACAATTGATAATACAATGCAAGTGTTACAGTGATTCATTATAAAAGATGTAAACTATTCCAGTCACAAGAATGGGTAACACAGGGTGAACATGTATTTTATGTATAGATGGAGCAATAGATTTACTATAGTGCTTTACAACTTTAGCCATATAGACAGCCAATGATCTTTGATTACACTGAATGAAAGGTAAACGATGATGTCATACAGGGAACAGTGAGGATTTTCATTTCGTACAAGCTTTGTTGATTGCTGACTTCTGAACTAATTAACAAACCTGCCCCTGAATTGTCTGGGTATAAAGTTTATCCAGTGTAAAAATGAAATGTAAAATCCAATGTGTATTTACAACAAGAGTGACCAAAAATCACCAATTTACATTGTAAATGTGACCCAAGAGACAGTGTGACTTAAGGCATCTTTCTTCATCTCACTGTGAGTTTTGTTCTGCAGATACAGAAAACCAGCAAACCGGTTTCTGAATGACAATGAGAGAGTGCACTTTAAACTGATTTTAACATTTAAAAGATGAGAAGAGGTGTTAACGGATTATGATGATGATAGAAATGTTAAAAATATGATATATTCTTATATACTTCTATACTTATGCAGAATACCCCATGTTAAGCTGTGCTGAATTTCCCACAGTCTTATCATATTGTATATTTAATTAACTTTCCTCTTTTTATGGGTGGATTAAAACAACATTATTCTCAGAAAGATATAATAAAGCAGAGATATCCAGATATTACATAATCTGCAGCATATGAATGAAAGTTCTAGTCATTTGAGATTCCATCTGGAAATTGGGGAATAAAATTGCTCCCGCTTGTTCCATAAGGTCTGCAAAAATTAAACCACTAGATGTATTACTTTATATATCCACCAGGGGAGCCATGACATCAACCTTATAACTAGCTAATCGTAAAGTACAATCTTCCAGCAAGAAATAACTGCAGGCTGACTACAGGAGACTATAAATAAAGGAATGGAAGGGTAAATGGTTCAACCCCTTAAGCTGTATTATCTAAATCGTGTGGTTCATTCCTTCACATCAAATTGCCTGGCAGAATGGATGTTTAGGAGCAACTAAAAGACACATTTTTCAAACAAAAAGTGCCAATTATCTTCAAGAGTTGGAGGAGTTAGTAATCCAGCCCTGGCATTTGTGAAGTCATTTTCTACTTTGTACCATAATGATTAATTATCAGTATTTATTCAAAGTCAGTATGTGCCTGAAGTAATTGCACTTCATGGACTAAAACAAACATCACTTTATTAATGCTAAAAAAAAAAAAAAAAGTATTTTCCCCTTATTAGAAATGAAGTGTATGCCAAGGTCAAATGTGGCACTGGTAGTAATGACTTGATGACTACTTGTCCTTGGCTTACAGTTTCACTGCCTATTGAAGTAAAAACATACATGATGTGTTATTCCAGGTGTTTTACAATCCAGATTACCTAATCACTGGTTTAAATGTTTGAACAAGTTTTGCACAGAAACAGTGAGAAATGTGTACTGTGATTCTATACACTGAAATGACTGAATGCCCAGGCATATAATTGGTTACTTGACATTAATAATTGCTAAGTGTGTCAATAAATCTAACCATTTTAGTGCTGTGCATTTAGAATTTGGACAGGAAAGAATTATTTTCTCTATTTAGCAGAGTAATGCTGTAATTATTTGAATCCAAAACTGAAAAATGAAAATTTTGGGTCACTGCCTAAAGTTATAACTATGTTTAATAAACACATACATCATGGCTGCTATCAGTAAAGATACAAATGTACAGACAGCAATAAATTGCATGAATAGAACTTCAAAGACAATGGGCATTACTGACTAAAGCAGGGGTCGGCAACCTTTTGGCCTGAGAGAGCCATATATGTGTGGCTCTCTGAGCCCTTTTGAATCCGGAGCCGCTGACGTCATATTTGACGTCTCATATGTGATGTCAGCGAATCCAGATTGCCTAGGAACCCGGAAGCTCGGTGATGTCAGCGACTCCGGATTGGCTAGCAACCCGAAGGCTGGTGATGTCAGTGGCTCCAGATTGGCTAGCAACCTGGAAGCGCTGAGAGAGCTTTGTCTTTACAGTGCTTGCTGGCGATTAGCCGGCAGACTGTAACGAGCGGTGTTTGCATGTGAGCACCATTCATTACAGTCAAAGAGCCAGCTATCAAAACAGCCACATCTGGCTCAAGAGCCATAGGTTGCCGATCCCTGGATTAAAGGATGAATTCACCTGTCAAATTCACTTTGCTACAATTCAAGTCGCATCACCAAAATAATAAATAAAATAAGAAGCTCCTACTGCTTATTTATGAAGCTGTGGATATATCTGTCTATCTGTCGGACAAGCGGACCGATATGGACGCAGTCACATGTATAGTGCAGTAAAGTCAGTCAAATAAAAGTAGTATATGAAGACATGCTGAGTCATGTGGAGTGATGTGAATTACCCCATCATGCTCACCATATCCCACTAACTGTATATAAGTGAATAATCTATCTGTGTCTATGTCACCTTCCATGCCACCTTGTCCCTAGTTCAAGTTTAATTGTAGACAAATGTAGTCGCAGTTGCCATTATTACACTTGAAGAAATAGTCGCCTTACTACCCTGCCATCAACCCCATAACTCACCATTCTGATGTGGCAAAATCAAATTTGGAGCACTATATCTTGTCGAATTCACTACTGCAACAGAATCCACCGCTTGCTGAATAATGGAGGTACCTGTGCACACGTATGCAAAGTAATGTGAAGGGCTCTGTAAATGCAAACAGCAACAAATGCTATTAGATGCATACTGTGGCATAGTCAGTCAGATAGAAGTAGAATGAGAAGTCATGTGAAGTGAGGTGAATTCAATAAGTGAAGGACAGTGACGTCAGTCTCACACCACTAACTTTATTCTATGAATATTCTATTTTTATCTATGTCACCTTGTCGCTAAGTCATCTTGTCACTTAGTTGCAGTCGCCATTGTCCTTTTTGAAGAAATGGTCACCTTACATAACAGTGGAGCCCTGCCATCAACCCCCCCAATTCGCTCCTTTGACAAAATCCACAGCTTAGTCAATAGTAGAAGTACCTGTGCACATGCACATAGAGTAATCCAAAGAGTTCTGTAAGATCGCGACTTTTGTAGATGCCAGAATTGGTCACATGTTTGCCTCTTCAAAGATTTTAGTGAATAAGCCAACGTGGGGAATTGGCAAATATATATGAATTCATATCTCTACATGGCTATTTGCACTTTGGTCAATAAGGCCCAAAAAGTATAATGAAAAAATGCAATACATATTGCACAGAAAACCTGTGATTAAATAATAATGTGCACTATAATTGCACTGGGTTGAAACGTTCTCTTATCTCATATACTTTCTATTGTGCAGTGAGTTTCATTGAATACTACCAACTTAAGTTGGCGGTTAAGTTAGAGGTCACAATGATTTTCATCCCTTCTTCATGCAAGACATATCTACTGCTCTCTGTCCACAAAGCTTCTGCACTCTCCATCCAACTTTAGCAAAAAGGAGATTGAACTCCTCACCCATTATTGCTACTTACTTGTAGAAATTGAAGGGATGGTCAGTTATCATTGTCATTCACAAAAATAAATACTGGATGAGTGGAGCCATGAGGTCATAACATCAAGACCACATGACATCATGATGTCACTGTCCCGTGACACATGGGAAGTAGTCCTAAATTCCCAATGTGTCCCTCTGTCCTGCCATATCTACTTAATATATGGTGATGACAGGTGGAAGGGCCGCATCATGAGGTTAAAACTACTTCCAATTTATCCTGTTTTGTCAAGATGCATCCTCCAGCATCCTTCCAGGAGGGGCGCATGCACCCCCTCTAGACACATGTCAGTGATGGTTTGCTATGTGCCCCAATAATTTCTAGTTAACAGTTACAGTGTTCTTCGCTCACAGAGTAGAAGATCATTTCCAAATAATTTTACCACGTTTATAAAATATCCCAAAAACTATTTAAACAAATCACAGCAATGAAAAAAAAAAACAGCATACAATATCTAGTAAGTGCATGTATAAACCCAGCATTCCTAATTGTCATTGTAATTGCATGTATAGCCATTTAATTCTATACAAAAGAGTCTCTAGACACTGATTGTGTAAACTGTCATCTGTTTTCTATAATCTTGTTCATTTCTTTGCAGTAGTCATTCAGACTTCTGTAAACTCATTATACAAATGCCCAGGTTCCCCTCTAATTTTCTAGTCATATCTGACCATATGTCTTCATATGGAGAGTGTTTTGGTCTGGAGCAAATTTTGAATGACCTCACTCATATGCGGGAAGTGTAACCTTGCTCTCTAGCTGAACAAAGAACAGTGCACTTATTTAGTGAAAAACATTAGCCCTCCAGCTTTACAGAGACATTTTTACATGAAACCAGTGTTCTGTAAAATGGCTTGTCTGGGCATTGCCTTCAGCTTTCCTGCAGTGCATCAATGCAACCAATTTACATGTTTGGTGTGTACATGGTGCCTCTTGGTCCTTCCATTTGACATTTTCCACATTGACTTGTCACTTACACTATGTGCACATACCTCTTGCCTTTCCCTGTAAATGGGGAATAATGATGTACTATGCAGAGTTAAAGCAAGTTAGCCTTTAAAATATTAGTGAAAGAAGAATTCATAAGATGGAACATAGGTAACTGAAAAGCTATGTAGCATACATTTTCCATAGGTGTCTCTGTCTAAAGAATGATTTTGAAATGTATGAAATTTCTTCCTTTAGCCACTTGACTCCAAGGGAATGTCCCTGAGTTCAGTATCTTTAGAAAGCAGTTTAATATTTCAGTTTCATCACTACTGTACAGTCGCCAACTCAAATAGTTTTCAGGTATTTGTTATAAATTCAAGATTCCCAGAGTAGCAATCTACTCTGCCAACCTTTTCTCATATGTATATATGTATGTATATTTTTACTTATAAAGTGCCACAATTTCATGCTGTGCTGTACAATCCAACAATTTAGTTATATTACAGATAAGGGAAGTGCGTTACACAGAACAAGTGAAGTAAATTACAAGCATATAATCAAGACTATACATCACTCTAAGTGCCAGGCCATGAATGAAACAAGAGGATGGAGGCACCTGCCCCATAGAGCTTACAATCTAAATAGGAGGAAGACTTACATAAACAGATAGAAGGGTAACAAGTGCAGTAGCATAAAGTGACAGTTTATTTGGCTATAGGTGCCAATTAAATAAGAAAATAAATTTAAAAAAATGATATATATGCACACATTTTGAATAAATAGTTGCATAAGTGTAAAATATAGACATGAAAAATAGTGTTAGCGCTCTAAGTGGTAAGATTCTAATTTAGATTTGAATTTATTGATGGATTACTTTTGGCAGAAGTAGAGGGGTATAGAATTCCAAAGATAAGGGGCAGCAAGAGAGAAGGGTTTAAGATGAGAACGGGCTGTCCTGGTGAGGGGTTCCTAAAGAAGATTGCCTTGTGAAGAGCAGAAGTTGACACCTAGGTGCATATGAGCAAACAAGGGAAGAGATGTGGGGAAGGGCAACTGAGTGAAGTGATTTAAATGTCAAAAGTAGTACACTGCAAATAATACATTTATTAACTGGGAGCCAAGGAGCAGACACAAATTGGGAGGGAAACTTCTGGAGAGAGAGGGAGATTATTCTAGCAGCAGAGTTTAGAATAGACTGGAGTGGGGGAAAGATGGGAAACTGGAAGGCCAGATAGAAAGGTATTGCAATAGTCCAAGCAGGATAAGACAAGGGCACGCATGAGGGTGTTACCAGTGGCCTGAGAGAGAAATGGATGGATCTTGACAATGTTCCGAAGTAAAAATCAACAGTTTTTTTAGCAGTGGTATCAATGTGCTTAGAAGGAAAGAGCAGAGTCAAAAGTCACCCCAAGACAATGTGCAGAAGTAACAGGGTTAATGATCACATCAACTGAAATGGAGCATGGCCAGATTTAGGTGGAAAAATAATCAGTTATTATTACTTTACTAATGTAAAGTATGGCTACCTTAACATCAAAAATTTGATCGAAAAGTTTCTGTCAGTAAATATCGTTCAAAGAAATCTTGCTCTATTTACTGTGAGAAACTGCTGAGATCTTGCTGTAAATTTACTCAGAAAGGTGATATCGGCCTTTTCCGAATTTATTACATTATGCCATTAGTGTAGTGCTGGTAGATCAATTAGGTAAGTATAAATTCTCACTATAGTTCTTCTTTAAAAGAAAATTCAGTTGTCCAGGACCAGAACATGCCTTTTAATCATTCCCCCAAATTAGCAATTTCTAACTATCTGACCCCTTTTACAAGGACATGGAAATTAATATTAAGCTACTATTATGCCCAAGCAGAAACGGAAAGTATGTTGACATGAAGGGATTGAGTTTTTGGTGAAGCCTATACAAATAAACCATTACCAGCATATTGCTTCTTCTAGAAGCCATTTTTTTCAATCATGGAACACAGTTCAAACATTACCTACACTTCCCCCCACCCCATTTACAGCTGTTACAAGTTTACTTTAAAGAAACCATAGAAAAGTCAAAGTGAAATGAATCTTCCATTTCTGATTTCTTCACTTTATAGGTAACTGCAGCGTTAGTTTAAAGACTTAAGAAAAATTCCTATTTGTTCAACTTGTGAAAAAGAAAGGGGCTTTCAGAGATGTGAAACTAGCGTGGAAGATAAATCTGAGCTTCCCATGTGCTTCAATGTTGTCACTGCACATGTTTTCATGACAGCAGCAATAAAACAAGATCCCGTAAAAAGGGTAAGTTGCATTGATCCAATTCTGATTTGCTAGACTTAAATGATCCCATTAAATTCAAATCAAAACATGGCAAGGAATGTTGTTTGTGGCACTCTCCTTACAGAGAAGGTTTTTTTTACTGATATATAGCGTAGCAGACTGGGATAAAATGTCACTGATTTTGTGTAAAATGTGTAAAGTTGTTGTAATATGTATTATGTGAAATATTTTCCATTTTTCTGTATAATGTTATGTGCAGCACACTGGAACAGTATAGAGTATAGAGAAAGCAGCAGCCAGTACTGGAAGAATTAATCCAAAAATCTCTCCTGCCTCAGGTGAAAGTGAGTTACTAATTAAGGGGCTTTATAGAGAGTTTGTCTGTTAGTAAAAGTACTTCACTCTTCCCCAGTTTGCTGGAGGGGAGGTTCCACCCAGTGAGACATATTGCTGTGTGTTAAAGGGTACCTGGGGGAAGGAGACCTCTAGGTGTGCCCTAGGGCAAAATTTGTCCTGCAGAGCTATTGTTATATCTGTGGTACTGAGAGAATGAAGACGTTCCTGGGTTAGATAGTTCTAGGGCAGCTGTCGGCAATGTGCAGTTTGTGAGCCAGTTGCGGCTCTTCAGACACACTGTTGTGGCTCAGAGCGCACCTCTGAAGCCATGTCCATGACCTCCAACACCTCTTCTGATTGGCCGTCAGCAGGTCATGTGGTTGGGAGAAGTGCGCTCCTTCCTCTTTGAAAAGATAATTGGCTAACAAGCACCAAAGATTGCAACGAACCAAAATCCTATTCATACTACTCTCCTCCCTCTTTGTGGCTCACTAAAAAATAGTTGCCACTAGAGGAGGGAGAGAAATGGCTCCCTCCTCATTTGACTTTGCCAACCCCTGCCCTAGGGGAATGTTACAGGAGGGAGTGCTGTGGAACTATAACTATAAGGATCACAGTTGTGGTCACTATTGGCCCCAGACATTCAGGATGTAAAGACCTGGCCACTCTGCCCTCACAGCTGCCCCCACAACTCTGGCACCACCAGGATCCAAATAAGCTTTGCTGGTTCCAGAGAGAGGGTCACAGGGTGGCAGCATTATGGGGGGTGGGGCATGGAGCTGACAGGAAATCATTCCCTGATCTATTTGCTGGCTGCAAAGCAGAGCATTAAGCAGAGATTATACAAGATTTTTTTTTCTTTATTTTTTAAATTCTCCATATCTGTGAGGTGGGAGCACACATATATAGAAAATATAGTGAACAGAATTAAACAGATGGAGTAAATCTGATATAGTTATAAGAGAAAAAGCTCCATGTGAGTAACTGAATTATTTTTCTTTGAATATTGAGATATTACTTTGCATTAAATTCAATTCATCTTGACTTTAAAGGAAAAGTTAACTTTATAGCTGAGCTGATTTTGCCGCAGCAAAACTATTTCTTTCAACTTTGTGAGACTGGAAGAGTTAGTTTATTCCCTCTCTTGTTTTTTCACTTGGCACAGTACATAAATGTATGTATTTAGAGCAAACTGTCCTGTTTGTCATTATATGTATAAAGTAGTCCACCATTATCAGCTAGAGAGATACATAATGGATGCCTAATTAAAGAGCCCTATGTTAATTAGAAACACAAGATGAGTTGCCAAAGGACCTGTTGTCAAGGAAGTGCCAGGAGCTTACTCCACACACCTCATTGTCTGCAGTAAGACTGACTACAGCTCAAATACAGTCAACTTTCTCTTTAATACAAATTTCACATTGCAATGCTTTACATTTCTGTGAGTGGCAAATCACTTTAGTTTATATGTAAGAGTCTGAGATTTAAAAGAATGTATTTTATCACCTGAGAGAACGTTAGCACTTGGTTTTATTTACAAATGACTATTGCAGTTGTGTGGAAATAATCAATGAAGCTAATGGTAAACCTAGCACATGTAATACAAATCAGCTAAAGTGTCTATAAAGGTTCCAAACTGGGTGGTTTAATGCTGATTCATCCTTTATAAAATGGAGAATATTTCAGATTCATCTTTCTACCTGTTTTGAAAGAAATGAATGAAACCAGGACTTAGCAGAGAAAGCCCAGTAGATGCCTAAAAGATATTTTAAATTTTGAAAATGACATTTTGGCTGCTTGGACAAGGGCAGGACATCATGTGACTGAACTACAAGCTTAGTACCTACAGTACCATGATGCAATGTAAGGTATTAATGATGCAATGTAAGGTATTCATGATGATGCAACCATTTGTCGCTAGAAGCCTCAATAAATTTAGTACATTTATATTATTTATGTCATAGCAGCACAGAAAATTCTATGATACAATGTTTTTTTTTTAATTATATGAGGGAAGCAGTGGAAGCTAAACAATCAGGGACATGTTCTGAGAAGTCCAAATAGTGGTGTGGAGCTCTGAATTCATGTCTATTCTCCACTTTCCCATGTTTGCCTATTGATTAAACTCTGAGAAGTGGAAAATATGCAAACAATTCGGGTGTCTATGATAGTCGCAAACTAATGGAGCACTTCACATCACTTTATGTGCTTGTGCACAGTTACTTCTACTGTTGACTAAGCTATGGAATGTGTCAAAGGTGTGAATAGGACTAGGTGAACTGCTTGACTTTGCCACTTCAGACTAGAGAATTGAGGGGTTGATGGCAGGACTCTATTGTTGCGTAAGGTGACTATTCATTCAAAAGTGACAATGGTGACTGCGACTAAGATACAACATGACATAGGGACAAGGTGACATAAAAATATAGAATATTGACAGAATACAGTTACTGGGATATGGTGAGGCTGATGTCACTGCCTTTCACTTGTCAAATTTACCTCACTCTGCATGACTTCTCATCCTACTTCTGACTGACCACGCATGCGACAGTGTTTGCCGCTGTCCGTTTGTTTGACAAGTGTATTCTCCACTTATTCAACACTGAGAAGTGAATTTGCATATATTTTGATGATATTGATTTGACTCGATAAAAATATGTCCCTCAGTTATTCTTGCAATGTTTCCATGACATAACTGAAACTACTGGAATGCCCATTTTAGCATTCACCCGTCCATAAAATCTAAAAACCCTTTAATTCCATAAAAAGTAATTACTAGAAGAGGGACCATGAAAGTTAGAGGGGTTGCAGTGACCAGAGAAATTAGTTTTGGAAGAGATGTAGTATCAACATGCTTTGGAATTAATTTAAGTTTTATAAATTTTTTTCTTAGTTATTTATACTCATCATTATATGTATTTATTGACCAGTGTTTCAACACATTGTTAATAGCATTTATTTACCCCTCTATCTGTGTTTGTAATGTCTTCCTTTCATCTAGATTGTGGAGCAATGGGGCACCATTTCTGGTCTCTTCTAATGCCATGCTGATATGGGCTTTGGTCCCCTTGAAAACAGCTGTAAACTAGTTTACGAAACCAGGGAAATGAAGAATTAGAATAGTCTCCATAAATCACTATTTAATAGAATACAGATGTCCATGAAAAGAACTTAAGGATGCTGAGATTTATTAAAATGTATGAAAAGAAAAATGTGAGAAAATTCAATTAGAAATTCAATCATGTCAAATAAATTTGCCATAAATTTTCTTCAAAACTTCTCCTCTTCTGATTAGGTTTATTTAAATGTATTTCAGGTAATCAGATTAGCCCAACCACGAAACCAACCTAGATAAAACAAAGGTGAGTGTCTGCATAACAAGGACAGAAAATGAGAATAGTTGAAGTTAAGCCAATGGTCTCATTTCAGCACTAGTTAGATGGATAGCTACATTCACCTTACTCTTTTACCCACAGTCGAGTGTCTTAACATTGATCACAGGCATTGAGAGCTATGCTCTTGACAACTGTGCATGTAGTATTAAGAAAATTCTATCTTTTTTTTATAATTCAACATGATTTTCTTAACAGTTTTGAATAATCATGGCTTTATTCCTTTACAACCAGTAAAATAGTACGATTTTAACTTTATGGGTATATTTATTAAAAAAAGTGGAACTGGCATAAATGTTTAGATTTTTCTTAGATCCTATTAAGGAGAATGCTTCTGTCTATGTTCATCAAAATGTGATTTTCACATACCTCCACCTGAGGAAGAATTATCTAGATTTCCGCTATATTCTGCACATTTTTATAAAACACTGCTCCTTACAGGCAGTGCCAGGACAAGGTTTAAATGGGGCCTAGGTGACAATGACAAAATGTAGCCCCCCTCCCCCCACATTCTCCTCTCCATTGTACCCCATACAGTGCAACAGTACCCTCATGTAATGCTCTATAGTGCAGCAGGTAAAGTAGTGCAAGGTAGTGTGTAGCTCTGCAATTCTCTCACCCACCTTTTCTCCATATTGTTGTGCCCCAACCTTCAATTTCCAGATACTGTGCTGACCCAACCGAACCT
>WMED01008851.1:0-16661 GCA_019650415.1 Pipa parva | reverse complement strand
ACACATTATAATATATTGCTTGCATTTGCAGAAAATTATGTTGCACAGTGTTGTAGAGTCTATTATCTATAATAACCCCGAGATCCTTCTCCATTAAAGTTTGCACCTAACACAGTTCAATTCAATGTAGAAATTCCATGAACTTGCATTTATCAAATTGAACTTCATCTGCCATTGACTTCCCTAGTCTTGCATTTTCTCCAAACCTCTTTTTGTAATAAAAAACCTCTTGCTTTTAGTGTTGTTCCTTTGTAATCCTGTTTTTTGTTGACACAAATGATTTACAAAAAAGAGAAAACACTTTTCTAGCCTGCAGCATTAAATGCCAAGACCAGGAAAGTATGTTATGGTAAATACACATATTGTATAATGCATTATTTAACGGCGATGTTTCTATATATGTAAGTATATTTACTGAGAATTAAGCAATGATGTATAAAAGATTGCCGTATGTTTAGTCTGTAGAGATGCCACTACCTTCCTTACCTACATTGAATTTTGAGCAGTTTACATCAATTGTACAAGGCTCTGCCTTTATTTTTCACCTTGGATTTCTGCAGTAAAATAGCCTCCCTTTCAGATGACATCAAAAGTTTTTTCTTCCCAATGAAAACAGAACTAAATTAGTTTTACAAACTGCAACTGCTTTCAGCCGTTAGGGATTTAAAAAAAAATAAATACTGAAAAAAAGTGTTCTTGTACACTGCTGTGTTTTAGTCTTGGGGCAAAAAGTAATAAAATTGAAAATATCGATATCGAGTTATTTTTACCGATATCGGAAGTTTATCGATATTGCAATATTGGTAATATTGATATCGCAATATCGAAATTCGATCAAAATGTTTAAACTTTTTTATTTCTATGGAAAATCCATATTATTGCTGCGAAATTTGATGTCGTAATATCAATAAACTTACGATATCAGCAATATCGATATTACCATATTGGTAAAAATCATCCGATATCGTAATATCGGTAATATCGATATTTTCGATTTTATTACATTTCACCTTTGGAATGACAAAGTATGTCCAGCACGTTTCATGAAACACACGCCACTGGTTTCTCCGGTGCTCATAGTGACAATATGTCATCTATTCACATGCATCTTAAAGACATGGGGCATGCTACAACTTAATGCAGGATGTATTGTTAGGAACATACAATGAAATACAGAGTAATAGGCATTTTAAAAGCAAGTTGGTTGGAATCATTTTTTATTGTTAGAACTTTCAGTGCTGTTGAGGGCAAAATTTACTAAAGACATTCTCCCCCCCGTTTTTGGAAATTTTTGACCTGAAAATCAGACGAAAACATCAAAAATGTAATTTTCTACCTTTTTCACCAGTATTCAATGCGAAAAATGGGCAAAAAAGTAAGTAAAAAAAATGTTATGAATTTGTCTCATAAAGTAAGGTCATTAGATTACGCCAAAGAGGTCCAATTTTATAAAATAAACGCTAGGAAAAACCACTAGATGAACTTTTTAGGGCTTTAATCAGGTCATGCAGTCATGGTATATGAGATGTCACTAAGAAAGACAGAAGTGGATAATAGGTTGAATTCAATTAACCTTTTTTTAAATAGCGCTTAACTATCTCTCACCAGTTCCTGACAATGCATTTCTAAGATATGGAGAAGGTCATAAAAAAGTGGGGCTGTTCCAATAAGAACTAAACAGAAAGGAAGATTTGTAGGATGATTTATTGCCCGAAATAAAAAAGGCTAAATATTTTCCATAATCAGAACTATCTATAAACTGCCTTATTCTGTTCCTTCTGCATAATAGTAAGCTAATTTTGTGCAGACTACAGCATGCTATCTGGAGTTAGTCCCAGATGAAATAGATAGGCATACTTCTCTTTCCATCACAGAAAGATTACAGAGGAGAATACACTTGTATTTGCTTTGTATTTCTAATTATTACAATTAACTCCAACACAGACCCCATGAGCACCCAAGAAAGCCTAAAATCCTGAGACCATCTGTTTCCCTTATTGAGAATAAGAGGGGTGTTTGAAGCTGTAGCAAAGGAATCCTAGTATTTGATCAATGAGAAAGCTAAATAAGGCATCAGCTTCCAAAAACAGCCAGTTGAAATGCAATATTACCAAAACTAAAATCCAACACAAACTGTATTTATCTATTTTACTTTCCATTACATCTATATACGATGACAACAAAATAAATAGGGTTAACAAGACTAAATGAAGACCGTGCTCCCATATACCACCCAATATAGCCCTGAGTCTTTGAAATGTAAAATGTAGATTAAATTGGCAAGTCATAGACCAAAAAAAAACCCCCTCAAAATAGCTTAAGACATCTGTTTCCTTAATGCGACGGAATATATGACCTAGAGAAATTCAAGATTTATGATCCATCTGTGTTTTTTTTTCTCTCCAGTGTCTTCAATATAAACTGTCCATTATAAGGTAAAAGTTTATCACCATCATAAAGGCTAAATGTAATTTCTTAATAGAACTGCACCACTTAGCAACATATATTAGAATTGTAATAAGGGGAAATAGATGTGTCTTACAACCCCACTTCCATTTTAATTCATGTTTCCAGAGAATATCTTTTGGTGTATGCGTATATTTAAAGAGAAGCACTAAAACATAAAATATGATGTTATGGAACATTTGTAAAAATAATGGAAAAGAAATACAAATCTAAATGAAAAACTAATGAAAGATTTTTTTTGAAGCGACTCATTTTTTTTTTAAGGGAATCTTCTAGCGCTATTGCATTTGGATCTTGATGAAAAATTTCCACAAGCTGTAATTTATCCTGGCATTTTCACTCCTTGTCAAGCAGATACAAATCATTTAATAACTAAATGTGGCCCCATGGTATTGGATGAAGATGGTAATAGCATGTGCTTAATAATACAAATATCATTCACCTGCTTTCTCTCTGAATATACACCTTTGCTGTCAGGAGGTTATAAAAGGGAGCATACTTCATTTTAATGATCTAAAATGGCTTTTTTGGGGCTTTTGTTTAGTATGAGACTAATGGCAACCATCAGTGTACTATAATATAAATCAAATAGATACAGAAAGAAACATGTACGTTTCAGTGATGACACAGAGTAGATAGCACTGTTATATACAGTATGTATATTATACAAACGTATATAATATAATTCAATATCTAAACTGACAGTATAATAAAAAAGTATTGATATACATATATATATATATATATATATATATATATATACAGTATATATACGGTATATATATATATATATATATATATATATATATATATATATATATAGTGTAATTCTCCACCCATCACCCCCACCCTCTGACACCCTGTGATTGCTTTATGTTCCAATAATCTGTTGATGTTAGCATGTCTTTTTGCCTGTTTCTCTCACAATTATACCTTTATATTATGGAAGACTATGTATGTACTTCTGATCGCTTTTAATCTGTCAGTTTCTATTTAACCCTCCCTTATCACCACTTGTCAACTCTAACCGACTCCTAACATTATTTACAACTGCTCCAATATTACCTTTATTTTAGTATAATGTCTTTTCACCTGTCCCTATGGCTGGGTAACCCCCTTCTCAACTTAGCATTGCCAGAGACTTGATAAAGGGAGGACAGAGCTCTCAAAAGCTCGTCTATCTAAACTGACTGTTAGTCCAATAAAAAAAGGTATCACCAGGTATTGCAATTCTCATCTTTTTTGTATCTGTGAATTAACAAGACCACTCTATCCTTCTATATATATATATATATATATATATATATATATATATACTGTATATACTGTATCTATCATTGAAACCCTATGTTACATTTAGTGCATAACCTCTGTACACGTTGTGTGTGGTTTATAATCAATCACCTGCTGTTCTTTAGAAAGGATGCAGATTTTTGCTCACAGCTCAGCTATGATTGTAGTTTTTCAGCTTTCTTTAAATATTTTGAAATCCAAACAGGTAAAACCCAAGAACAATCTAATAATTTGCTTCTTTGAATTCATTCTGTATTTATGGCGGGTTTCAATGCAAACAGAACATCCAGTTCCATAACCTGCTAAATACTATTAGTGATAGAGAACCTGCTGGCGACCAATGTAGATTTTAATCTAATGTCTCCACCATCTCAAGTTGCTGCAATTAATGTTATTTTTCAATTGTAAGAGGCAATTTAAATATCAAAAGAATACAAACATTTCTACATGCATTCACTGGTGTTAAGTGATATGGCATCGCAAACAGTTTATGCAATAAAATTAACAACAAAATCAATATTTGCCTATTTAGAGTTACTGCTGGTCACCATTTCAAGAGTCCAATTATTCTCTTTTCAGAGCAGAAGATTAAAATTTTTAAAATCCTTTCTGCTGTGATTGGAATTGCATTCACAGCAAAATATTGCTTTCAACCATGTGTTTCTTTCATTTATTTATTTTTATCTACGGGACCAGTAAAACAAATAAAAGTGTAAAAACTGAATCGTCATTGGAATGATAGTCATTTTTACTGTATATTTAATCGAGTTCAGTGTCTTCATCTGTTGTTTTCTGTACCTTATACAAATATCTTTGATTTCTTCCACAAACACCCACAAGGTGCCAATACTGTCAGTTGAGCAGTCATGAGAGTATTGCAGGATTCTCATGGGGATTTAGGAAACCCAAGTGTTTTTACTTCATTTTTTTGTTTAAGTAATCTGGCTGTGGAGCCACAACAATTGTTAGAGTACACATTTAATGTGTCACAAAAGAGAGATTTATACTTACCATTAAATCGGTTTCTCTTAGTTGTAGGGGGACACAGGAACACTGGGTAAAATGTGCCTCCCACCAGGAGGTAGGACACTGCAATGATCTGACAAGATCCTCCCACTTCCCTTTTATCCCTGCCTCTTTCCAATTCATTTGTGAGTGCCAGAGACTGCATAGGCAATATAAAAACCAAATGGTTAATAACACAACAAAACCATTACTACTGTAATCAAACCATTACATGGCATAAGCAGAAAAAGTATAGCAGGGAAGAAAGTCCTGTGTCCCCCTGCGAGTAAGAAAAACTGATTTAATGGTGAGTATAAATCTCTTTTTCTCTTACGTTGTGGGGGACACAGGAACACTGGGATGTCCCAAAGTGTCCCAAGAGGGTGGGTCCCTGTGGAAACAGACTAGGTCTGAACCACGGACTGAAAGACTTCATGTTCAAAGGCTGCTTCCACAGAAGTGAAGGTGTGAATCTTGTAGAATTTTGCAAAGGTAATGCAAGGACGAATCAGGTAGCTGCGTTGCACAGATATTCAGCAGGGGCCAGGAAGGACTCACTACCCTGGTGGAGTGAGCCTTAATGATGAAAGGAGGATTCTTGTCCTTCAGTATGTATGCCCTACGTAATGTCTCCTTGATCCAGTGGGCGAGCGAAAATTTGAAGCTGCCCTTCCTTTGAGTGAACCTCCAAGTATCACGAAGAGATTGTCACACAATATGAAGTTCTGAGAAAGAAATATGTCGAATTTCAGCACCCGTACCACACTTCTCTTCTCTTGAGGGATTGAGGATGAGGGCAGAAGGAAGAACCTTTTCCTCATTGATGTGAAAAACTCCGACACTATCTTTCAAAGAAAGGAGGATTGAGTGTGGAGCACAACTTGGTCCCAGTGTAAAACTAGGAAGGGATGTTGATTGGGAGAGTGGTAAGGGTCATCCAGGGGGATATCCCACGTAGGTAGCTCACTCGTAGAAGTCGGGATTTCGAAGGTCCGACTTCAGGCGTCATCCCCTGTGTCAGTGCTGGTCACTGACTGACGTAATCCTTGCATAATACCTCACTAGAGGTGTCTGTCCTGAGAACCTACCTGTGCAGAGGACACAGAAAAAACTGAATTGGGAAAGGGGAAGAGGCAGGGATAAAAGGGAAGTGGGAGGATCTGGTCAGATCCTTGCAGTGTCCTAGCTCCTGGTGGGAGGCATCATTTACCCAGTGTTCCTGTGTCCCCCACAATGTAAGAGAAATGTATCTTATGGAATTGCACATAAAGTAAATTAAAATATTTAAATACTATAGGACCAAAGAGGGTCTTGGAAATAGTTACTTAAAATTATAGTTGGTAAAGGAGTAGCCTAAGGTTTATGATAAAGAACAGAGATATGAAAGAGTAACCAGAGGCCACTTAAACAGACAGAAAGAGTTCTTGGTTATCTTTGCCAAAGAGGTAGGACAGAAGTAGACATCATCATTCACTGCCCCATGGAGCTTACAATCTAATTTCCTGATTCATTCACACACACACTAGGGCCATTTTTATAGCTTCAATTAACCTATGTAGTATGTTTTTGTACTGTAGGAAGAAACGGGATGGCCTGGAGGAAACCCACCCAAATATGGGGAGAACATACAAACTCCATACAGATGAAGTCCAGGGTAGAATTGAACCCAGAACCCAGCACTGCAAGGCAACAGCACTAACCACTGAGCCATTGCACTGCCAAGATGAAACATTAAGGCATAGCTCATATTGTAAAATCTGAATAAATATTTACAGCCCGCTTAAGATACATACTTGGACATACTTACACATTCATACATAGAAAGTAAAGATTTATTATAAAAGTTATAAATGAAATATTTAGGAGTACATTTGGGCCATTGTAATAAACATGTACATTTGGACCGTATACTAAATACATATCAATATATAAACCACATATTAATCTTTTCAAAGGCCAAGTGCAACCAATACGATGACAAAATGATAAAAACAGGCACTCACAATCCCCATATTAAAGGGAAGGATAAGAAAGTAATGAAGTGCTTCTGTTATTGAAGTTGCTATGTATCACATAGAAGTAGGGATTAGCATTGTGCAGTATATAATTGTAATGAGATTATAGGCAGATATAAAATAACATTAACAGCAAACTCAGTTGGACATAAAGGAGCAGTAATACAGGTTAAAAGGGAAATTTACACAGACAAGGTTTCACCACTGCAAAACTGCTTTCAAAACCTCTGTGGCCTTAATTTAATTTGAATTGCTCATGTCCCTTATTGTGTTTTAATCCCCTCGCTCCCCAGATCTTTCCTCTAAGAAATACTCTAAAACGAAAGCAGAAACGGCAGGATGTGTTTCCTCTCCCAGAATCCTGCGGTCTCTTCCAGATGGCACAGGGACTTCTCTTGGGTGCTAAATATATTATTAAGAACTCATTTCACCATGAAATTGACTATTCAAAACAGAGACCAGAGTTAATATATTGGGAAAGGCTCCTTTGAAAAAGAAATCACATTAGAGAAAATGTACCTTTTGGTTAACACATTCTCTGCCATTGGGGACTATGCCATATATTAGGTATACTGATAAAGCAATAAGCAGCACTAGCTGCAAATTATTGATTTAATTGCTTACTCAGCATTGGTATGCTTGGAATTTCATTATTAGAAGTGTTGTTGACTCTGTGAAGAGCCATGAAGCTTTATCTATGAGTTTTCTTCATTATTGTATATTATAGCCCACTGATGTATACAGAATTTAGAACAAAAGTGATTGAAGACAGATTAACCTCCAAGAAAAGGCACAAAAATTAATGTGAGTTTTACTTACATTTTTTTTTTTAATTTACTCTTTCCAAAGTCTAAGTGAATTTAGGAAGCTGTACCATCTTTTGTGGTTTTAGTTAGTGCCTATTATTTAGGCATTAACTAATTTTCCATTGATGCTATAATTACTGCTAATATCCATTGATGCATTTCACAATTATATGGTGGTAAAAGTGCTGATCACCACTGAATAGTGAAAAGGGGGTTCTGCAAGTGATGAAACATAAAAAATAGACCAAGAAACTGCTTTAAATACTTAAATCAAGTTGTTTAATGCCTGTTGTCATACCAACAGATTAATGGAGATAAGTCCAGAGTGAGATGGTGGCATGAGTGTATGGTGTTCTGGTGGGTTATTTCAACCCAAATTAGTCCCCAAGAAAACTCCTTAGAATATATGTTTTCAGATCCGATCCTTGTTCCTACTTGTGCCTGTTGTTACAGCTGCAAAGAAGCAGAGGGTATTATTAGCCCTTCAAAATTCCATAAGACAACGTTTCCCTCTAACTGAAAGCATTGCAGCTGGAGGAATTTGGAAGGAGGCATATGAGCTAGTGGCAGGAGAAGTTAAGATGTATTGTTGAAAGTTACCAGTTGGGGGCCTAATCCAATCTATTCTGTGTAATGTTAATTCACAGTAATAAGGATGATTCTGCACAGACCACAATTATAAAGTGGGTTACCAGCCTGGTTTCTGCCAGATCAACCCAGTTAAACAACTTTCACCAATCAAATTAGTATTATTTTAATATTAGGCTAGGGCAGTGCTTCTCAAATAGTGGGGCGTGCCCCAAGGCTCCGTAAAGGGGGGCTCGTTTGACCTCGGCAAATACTCTACGGCTGGAGAGAGGAAGCAGCGCGGCACGAACCCTGGAGATTGTCCCAGCGCAGCGCCCCTGTAGCAGCCCGAAGCGGAAGACCACGTGACCGGCAATGCACGTGACGCATGCAACGGACACGATTAGATAGACAAGATTCTCTACCCTGATTGGCCACACCTGCCCGTATGACTTTTAGACCCGGGAATTGGTCCTCTGTACAGAAAAACGCTTAAAACAAAGGAGTTGAAGACACATAAAAGGGGACACCGTCGATTCAGACAAACAATTTTATAGACAAATGATACTATTTACAGTCGCGTGGGGGGCGCAAAATGTTTTCTTCTTCCTAGGGGGGACATGACAGAAAATAATTGAGAAGCACTGGGCTAGGGAGATGGGAACTAGGAGTATCACCAGAGTAGAATCTACTGTTACTATGTCGATTCCATAAACATGTCTACAGCCGGGTTTATGATGCGTGAGCTTGTGTCTTTTTCTTTAAAAGCACTTTATTTGAATATTTTTCTTTTTTTTTTGCCTGTTTATAAACTCCATATTATTACATGTGGGTTGGGGCTGTAGTAAAATAGTTTCACTTTGAGAACTGATAACCTGTAAGTAACCTGTATTTATTCTAAATAGAATACAATGTTTTCTGATCTACAAATGCCCGTTAGGAAAGTACTGTCCAGCACTGGAGATCATCAGTCTGGCTATATTTATCTATTAGCTCACAACCAATATACATAATAATTTTGAAAGAGTCATAGAGCGAAGATTGAATTTCTACAGTGATCCAAATGTAAACAAGCTATATGATGATTTCATCTTGTTTATGTATAATCATCTTACATTACTAGAACATTAAAAAGCCTCTAAAGATGTAATTACTTTACAGACCGACACATTAGAGTGTAATTATATTAAAAAAAAAAAAGATTGAATTTCACAAGTTAAAATATGTAGTGAATATAGTGGCACTGCATTGATATTGCCATTTTAATATGTAAAATGCATTACTGGAGTCTATAATAACTGTGTTGGATGACCCCCCATGCCCTGGCATCTCTCAAATTCTGCAATTGTCTAGCACAAATCTAGGCAGTGGTTTAACACCTCATTAGGCATGAATTCCCACACGCACATATATGTGATAGCAAAGAATGTTAGCTACAGGCCTAGTAATCAGTACTACTCGTCACCCCAGAAGTCAATTCATTGTTTTGTTATTTTAAATAAAAAAAAGTTGTTTTTAAGTATATAGAAATCAGCAGAAGCCTCGCGAGACTAGAATACCTTGAAAGCGTGCGCTGATGTGCGCGTGTAGGAGAGAAGCCAGCGTGTAACCATTTTTGCGAAGTGAATCAAAGGTGAGTTTGCACCTTGATGAATTACCCGTGTAGCCTTGTACAAAGCAGAAAACAAAATATTATACTCAGTATCATCTATACAATGTAATATAACTATACAATGTAATAACTATACAATGTTGTCTGTTTACATTCACATTCTTCCTCCCCTATTGTCATTTTTCCTGTTCAGTCTTTCCCCCACCCCCATTCAACACTATCTACTCTATCTTTACCCTGATCTCTTGCATAATATGATCCTCAAGTATTTCTCTTTCATACCTCAGTTTTGCTCTTGTCCCCACCCCTCCTTTTTTATCTGATTTTAATCTCCCTTTTAGTAACTTCCTCCATCTCTCCTGATCTTATTCTTTATCAGTCTCAGTTAATTTTCCTCCTTTAGTTATACACTCTTATCTATGGAATCCTTAGAGCTGTCTCACTGAACCCACTTACAAACCTTCAATCCCTAAAGCAGTGGGGGCAAACCTTTTTGGCACCAGTGCCATCCCTGAAGTGCCGTCGTTGATGAGCGACATCATCATGCCTGTGTTGGGGAAGGATCGCTCTCAGGAGAGTGAGTGCTCCTTCAGTGTAGGACCCAGATCCAGCCTGAAAACTGTCAGATCGGGTCTGTGGCCTGCACTGAAGGCAGCGGTGGTGATGGCACATGTGCCCACAGAGAGGGCTCTGTGTGCCCTCTCTGGCACACATGCCATAACTTTGCCAATTACCATCCCTACCTTAAAGTATCTCCCTTTCAGAAAAAAAAAAAAAAACTACAAAATGTATATTTAGTATTTTTAATAAACTACTGGAACTTTCTTTCAGTTTCAAACAAAGTGAAAGCGTTCAAGTAAACTAAAGCATTGAGCTTATATAGTTCCATCGTGCCAAACTTATATCGGTCATTCCTCAGAGGCATAAATATTAATGGCATCTATAAAAACATAAATGTTATCCCAAAGAGAAAATTGTATAGTTACAGTAGCAGATCTTAAATCCTAGTAGCATCTACTCTTCTATATCTCCTAGTCATTCATTCTGATATGCAGATTCATTTTCCAACTGCTATTGCACTTCACCTCCATGCTACATACAGAGCACACGCCCCCTTATATATATTTTGAAATGATGAAACTGCAAGTGCATTCAGTTTCTTGCAAACCTATGAAATAGTTAACAGCCTTTTTAATCTCATGTATACATCATACACAGTCATGACTGGTGTTTGCCTCGGCTGCTGCAAGAGCTGTCTTGGTCTGCCATTCTTCCTTGGTTATTGCAGAGAGAGAAAAGCTTGATTGTACCCTTAGCACTTCTATTTATTTGTAAGGCTTTTCAGAATCAAGCAGACAAAATAAATAAATAAATAAATATATCTGCCATGTAAACATTTCTGTTTCTTCCAGACTGAGGCACTAATGGTATTTGACAGTCTAGCAATTCAGAGTTTTTCCATAATTCATTAAGAAATGTTTTTCTTTATCGCTGGACATTTTACACTTTGCTGCTCTGAGGTTTTTCTTCTATTTCATTTACAGCTCATCCATTCATGTGAAAGGGTCTGGAATCCTGATGATGAGAGGGAGAGCGAGAGAACAGAGGCAGAGCAGTGTGACACACTGACAAAAGCTACCAAGAATCAAAAGCTGAGCCAGGTGGTGGAGGGCATCAGAGCTAGAATAAAACTCATGTACCTCTAGGACTAAGCGGCTCACTGGATGCACTTTAAACAACAATTGATCATCACCTCTATGACTATATTTTTAAAAGTATAACCACAAAAGAAACCTTAAACCATTTTTCTCTCATCTCCAGGAATCAGAATTCTAGGAAAAATGTTAAATCTATATGCTTAGCATCCACAGTGAAATGACTGACTTTAGACAACCACAGTCTCATTTTTGAGGACAAAACGTGCAAGATCAAGGCCTTCTTATGGTTATCAAAAGACATCAGCTCTTAATAGAATCTGCAAGAAATGTTACCGGTGGACTAATGAGACTGACAATTTGATGTATCCAGTTGGGATTTGTAAAGTACAAAGTGGAATATGCATCCTGTCTCCAAGCAGATGTGTCTCTTTAATGTTTTTCTCTATATAATTATGTATCTAAACTGTACAAAGGATAAAGCCCTCCCAGGAGTGCCAGAGCTATAGCACTGACTAGGGAAAACGACCAGTGTAGACCTTGATATATAACCTCTTTCACTTTTCTGAGAAATGTTCTATTGAGATTATCCTGACAGGCTTAATGAGCCCATTTGTTTTTTATGTCTCTGTTTACCTCTCTCAATCTCTTTCTATGCTTTTGAAATCTTGAAATGTATTGTGCTGTATTAACGTTCCCATTCGGTCCCCCCCCCACCCCCTGCCGCCCCCATGTAGCATGTCATGTCATACGTTGTCTAACTTGACAACATTGTGATTTTTTTTTTATTCCTTGCTTGTGGTACCTTGATATTAGCTTTGAATGTTGTCTTTATCTATGAGTCCACAATTTTAAATTAATAATATGAATGTTGAAGGGGGGGCTGTCTGGAAATGGTACGCATTTTGCCACTGAAAGAAGAAGTTACATCGCAATTGGCATAGATTTATTTTTTTCCTCCCCTATGGAATATGCTTGTTCACATACACCGGCACCTCATACCAATCATGATTTGGAAATAATAATCCCTTAAAAAAAAAAAGTCTAAATTCATAATTAGTTATTCAATGAGATTAGCTGCTTGAGATCACCATTACAAATTACTCATAAATAGTGAAGGTCTGAATTTCAGAAAGGCATTTTCATTCTTAATTGGAAATGTAATTAACTAGATCACAAAGTCATTTTATTTCACTATAGAACAAAGTATCTAAGAAAAAAAAAAACTGGATAATCTTTCCAAATATAACAGTTACTTTGGACTCTAAATGTCAAAAATGCCAGGCGGGCACACTTTCTTCTCATTTTCTTTGATTAATTTGATCACTAAATGGAGATAATGGTCATGATCTAACTGAAAACAAGCCAAGCTGTAATTATTTTAATGTTTTATTTCATAATTGGGACAGATGTGTTCTGTTTCTGTTGCTCTCGTAGCGGTGACCTACATTAAACCCTGCAGACCATGGTTTTTTCCCCCATGAAATGACAATCATGCAAGTCATTTTAATTAAAAAAAAATACCTTCTCCTGAAATTAGGTTATTACAAGAAAAAGGGATAGATAACTCTTCCTGAAACTGTCCAACCCCCCAACTGAAAGCGTATTTGTTTCCCATCCTTACCATAAATGTCATGTACATCATGGAGAAAGTACATGTTGACCATAAAAAAAAAAGCAAAATTCTGTAAACTCTAGGAAATATGATAGAAGTGCGCAAATAGACAAAAGACTTAATCAATAAGTTCTCCGGTTACTTTAAATAGCATGAGGAATGACATCCATTACATATTTTATAATGTTAAGCCACAAAAATTCTCAAGGGTGTGAATAATACTGCTTATGCGCTGAACAACCTTTTATATTCTCATCGAGCAACAGATTTTAGAGCCTTGTAAAAATATTGCAAAACTGCAGCATTTGGTAATTTGTTAGCCTTGAATGGGAAAGGGTTAGCATCAGCCATGAGATTCTGTTGTTTTAGAAAGCTGCTGTCTACACAGATTCCAGTAGTTCACATATTAAGTGCTATTTTCTCAAGTATGGAGAAAAAGAGGCATTTGTATTTACCGTTACACAAACAGAGAAGAGATTAATTCCGAGAGACCAAAGAAAAACAGCCAACGCCAGGGAGAGCGTATGAAAGATTGGGGGGGGGGGGGGATGAATAAAAATAAAATGAATCTCACTTGGAGAGAAGCCAACTAGCGGAAACTAGAATAAAACTGCATGCAGAGAGGAGGGAGAAGAAAAAGGTGGACATAACCAGCTCAGAATAAAGAGGGAGGAGAGCGAGTGTCTAGCTTGATAGCAAGCAATAGAAACTTCACTGTGAAAGATAAAAGAGAAAGTCCATACAGATGTAGGAAACCAAGTACCAGGAACTGGAAAAAAACACAGTGAAAATAGAAACAAACCAAAAAGAGAGAGACAGGAAAAAATAGCATGAAAAATAGAAAGAAGTACAACAACAAGATGGCAAAGAAGCCTACTGAAGATGAAACTGAAGACAAGACAGGTAGAGGAGAGAAGCTAGCTGTAGAGAGGAAAGGGGAACAGAGATTACATTCACTTTATGTATAATACATCAAAATACTACCAGGAAAGCAGATGTCAATTGAAATGCACAGACATCGCCATATATAAGTATATCCAGGGGAAAGAATGAATAAGGCAAAAAGAAATTAGAAGGAAGAGAGAGAGAGAGAGAGAGGCGCTTAGTCAGAAGGACTGAAAGCAGAGAAATGCTTTAGATGTGGGAGGGGGAATGTCGAGTCTGCCAGCCTGTTGTGGTTGAAAGGACCCACTTTACTCCAGAGCAGGCGCTTATGTTATTATCCCTCTCAGCAGGCTGCCGGCAAGCTGCAATTTCCTCTTAGTTAATCATAAAAGTGCGAGATGCGACAATCGCTCGCTTGGCCAGCTCGCAGAGGGTTTCTGTTGTTCACAAAATGGAACAAAAGGGAGCTAATAACACCCTGTGATGTGCAAACAGAATACCAGTGGGAAAGCAAGGTCTGTTACACACCCCTTCCTTCAATGCAGGGATACAGACAGAGGAGGGCTCCATTGAAAGACTGTGCTAGAATTCTATTAGGTTCACAAACAGACCTCTCGTCCCAAGAGAAACCATCTTAACCACAATCCGTATTGCAATTTCAACATATTAAAGCTTAGTTTATTACTCGCTATCAACAGACCTGGGCTGACTGAACATTTCCCTGGTTCTTACTATATGAAACAAATTAAAGTTATACTGATAAACACAGCCAATGAGTGATGAGTGTGTTTCTCATGTATCTGCTTCTCAAATCCCATTGGCAGCAGTAATCTGTAGTACACTTTTGGGGTCCTTGAATAAAAGAAAGACCTATTTCCTTGGTACTTATAAAGCCACTGAAAACATGTAAATAATCAGCAAAACAAGGGGAAATATAGTAAGACCGTTTTAATAATGGCAAGATCTGACTTTTGGAGGAGATGGATTAGGAGGATAGCATTACTTATTATTGGCTGTGGGGCAAAGCTGTGATTGGCTGCTCACTAGGTGGCCCAGTTCCAATTCAGAACATACAATATGCCGATGCAGCAGGGCTGCTTTTGTCATAATTTTATTGATATTTAGCAGGGATCTGATTGGAGGAGCTATAATGTCAATCATTTAACCCCGCCTAACCGACACTCAGGAAAAAAAAGTCAGGCTAACAGGGAAGATGACAGAGAGAAACATTGTATAAAGGTACATTTTTTATAATACATATATATTTACAAAATGTTTATTTAATTAGTTCAACCTAAATTAGTATTAGTTTTGAGGCGACAGGTGCACTTTAAATTTACTCTTACTTTCAATGATAGATCATCTTCTTTTCTGAAAGTATAAGATTAAGAATTGATATAAATATGTATAAGAAATGAATAACATTTGTGACTTTATGAACTGATTCACTTTGTAGTATTGATGCACTGATATCTGTTTTAGTTAGTATAAGTATTCAGCTTATTAGGATCAATGGAATTTTGTCATATGTGCATTAAGCGATATCTCATTGACTAAGATGACGAGAGATATCCACTTACAATTAAAGGATAAAGGTTATCTTGAAAGAGGAGAGAAATAAGAGAAAATCACTCTTGGGGAATGGGGATTATTCACTAAAGTCAGAATTGTTGCGTATAGGTGTGAATTCGCCAGATAAAGACAGTTGCAATAGGCTGCTACTGTTATAGTGAGAATTTCACTGATTCGTATATATGTACTTATCCAGTGACAAATAAATAAATCAAATCAATATTGTCCCAGTTGCGACTGTATTATGGGAAAATTGTCACAATCTTAACATTAAAAAATTGTCGCGGATTTACTATAGGAATCTGCTGTTTGAGAATTCGACATTCGAATTAGCACCTTAGTGAATAACCCCCTTAGTCTCTAGTAGGAAGAGAGAGGTGGCCCAGAGGAATCCTTTAGTGCCACAGTTTAGACTTATTTATCTCCTTGTCAAGGGAAAATTTGTTTCCTAACCAAAGGAGTAAGGGGCAATAAAAGGTTGGACATAAAAGCACATGTGTAAATGTTAAAGAAGAGCTAGACTGACACTTTATTGCATACTATAATTAAAGTCTACCTTCTGGCAGGTGCTCATTGGCAAGAAGGTAAACTGGATTGTGCAGCACTGGATTGTCACCTTGTGGCGCTTTCTAAATAAAAACATTCAAGAAAACTTTGGATATTGCAGCCAATATTGAAATCCCAGCTGATTTATGTTTTGAAGCTGCTGGGTTTTCTGCTGATATTTTCTAATTGTCTGGTTACTGATAAATACACTTCATAGCTTCTACGCGGGGGGAGGAGATTTGGCTGAGCACACCAATAGGGGAAGGGACTAAACTGCAAAATGTGTTTTAGGTGTCGCTTCCTGGGTCTTCTATAAAAAAATGTGATAAATGCAGCCAGGGAAGTTCAAATTCTGGTTAGGTTTTTGTAATTTGATATTGTCAGGGGTAATTTTCATCACATAAATTAACAAATTATTTAATTGTATTTAAATTTGCATGAACAATATACAAGTATGGAAAATAACATTTATTTGCATAGTGAATTAATATAGTAATCATATGCTATATTCTTTTTTGTGCTTTATATTATATATATTTGTTTTGAAGAATAACACCATAGTAGCCAATTTTGCACGATAATACCATAGTAACCAATTTTGCACGATAATACCATAGTAACCAA
>WMED01008850.1:0-16026 GCA_019650415.1 Pipa parva | reverse complement strand
TCGGGGGGGGGCTTTACTTACCCCATCCAGTACTCACTGCAGCTGTACGACTTCTTCTTTTCTTCCTGTAAGCAGGCTGTGTAAAGTGAAAGCCAGAAGCACTTATTACACATGCTCCCTGCTTTCTATTGGCTAATGTGACCGATCGGGTCACATGAGTCAATGTCATGTGCTTTGGGGCACATGACAAACCCCCTCCTAACCCAATGTAGCGTTTCACTGGCCGTTGTGCCGGCCGGTGAAGCGCTACAGCCCCCTAAATGCTATCTAAATGCTAGTGAGTAGATACTACGGCATTAGCAGCCAATGGACAGAGAGGCAACGCCATAGTATCTACAAAGGGTGGCTTCGAATGGGTTAAAAATAATGAATAACCCAAAGAGTGGCGAAATGTAATGGAGCTGAAATTTACTGAAAAAACAAACACCTACTTTAGTAAATGTCATCATAATATCATTGGAACAACAATTCGCGTTATCGATATCGTTATATTTTTGTCGATATCGATATTCAGAGACAAGTGCCAGAAACCTAAAAAGGGGCCTAGTAAATAGGATAAGAGGTCGATTTCGGTAAAAAGAAAATTTTCTATTCGATTTCAAAACAAAAATCAATTCAACTTTAGTAAATATGTCCCATATGTGTTTCTTTTTTGAGGTTAAAGTGAAACAGTCAAAAAACAATTAAAGTTTTACAAAATATAACAAGATGGCTTCAAGGTGTGATAAAGGGTTTGTCCCAATATGTTGATAACAGAATGTACAGTAAATCCTATGAAAGGGGTTCCAACACAGTTTGCCTTAACCTTTCCTTTTTTATTTTCTTGAATTTGTTTAAAATATAACAGTAAAATTGTTGTAGAGTCTTTAAAGGGCCTTATTAAGTAAAAGTCAAGTAGGGTCTGAATTCTCATCTATTCGCCACTTCCCCATGTTCACTTATTGAGCAAACTGTGCAATGTGGCAAATACAGGACCAATTGGGGCAACTACGATAGTTGTCATCTTATGGAGCACTCTGCATTACTTTGCATATTTCACAGGCTCTTTTACTATTGACTAAGCAGCAGAGTGTGTCAAAGGAGTGAAAGCGACTAGGTATACTGCTTCGAATTTGCCACATCACATTTGGCAATTTGAGGGGCAGATGGTAAGGCTCTGCATTCTATTTCTATCTGACTGACTATGCCACACAATGCATGCAACCACCGCTGTTCGCTTGTTTGACTGGGCTATTTTCCCTTTATTCAGTAATGAGAAGTGAATTTGCAACTATTTTGAAGATGCAACTCAAATTGTAGAAGGATGAATTCACCCTTTTAGTCAATCGGCAACTTTGAATCCTTTAAATGTCTTTTCCATTAATGGTGGAAAACAGCAGCAGTCAGCTTTTCTTATGATGGCTAACTGTAAGTTCTTTTGCCTTCCATGAAATGTGCATATATTGTTAAGCTGAGGTGAGTAAAATGATTCCTAATGTTTCTAATTTGCAAATTTTAACATTTAACATCTAACAACTAACATCACATGGCTTGAAAACTGTATACCAAAAAACCCATTTACAAACCATGTGTCCAGTTATAATCATGCTACCATCAACAACTCATTTACATTCTGAAGTGCATCAAGTCTCCATTGGTAGTCTGGACTGTTTTGTGTAAAAAGGTTAGTCAGAACAAAAGTCTTTTAAAGCATCTACACAACCCATTAAACATATATTTTGCAGGCAGGTGGATGAGTGTGTGGGCAACAGTAGAGGTGGGTGGGTGTTACTACCTCAAGCACGGAATACAGAATATATTTGATTTTTAAAGACTGAAGGTTTGACTACATTTACACTGTAGACAACATCATGCTTATTATAATCTCGCAATACTATCACCTCACCATTCACAAACACCTCAGTGCATGTTTAGTTGACCTTGGCCTAGGGGCCTAGATTCCTGTTCAAAATATGTTTATTCAAATTTACTTTAAAATTTGAATTTTGAACATCAGGCAAAGGAAAGCTTTAGCGGTCTCACAAATGAGGAAACTAGATTGGGCTGGGGGAGAAAAAAACACAGAAATTAAATAGTTGTATTGGTATAAAAACACACCAGAAATATGTCATGTTATGGAGCTTACCACAACTTTGTGCATCTGCTCTACATATAGCAGCATATTGTGGTTGCCATAATGGACAGAAGGACCACATTGAAAAGATGCTCTTGTAATGTTGCAGTTGTCAGGGTTGTCATGAAAAACAAGATATTTAGCATCCCTGACAAGTGTTACTTGATTCCTTTGCAACAATAAATAAACCCTAGCTTATTGGTCCTATGGTATTTGGTGTCATAAAATAATTCATTAATACATCGTCTCACCATTTTAATACAAAATGATCTATGCTATATTTAGTATTCACATTTAGAACATTAAGAGCTTTATTGACTGAAGGGTGAATTCACTTATCGTATTCACTTTGGTACAATTCGAGTGGCATCACCAAAATAGACATGAATTTACTTCTCATAATTTACTAAGCAGAGAATAGACTTGTCGAACAGGCGGACAGAGGCAACCACTGTCAAATGCATTGTGTGGCATAGCCAGTCAGATACAAGTAGAATAAGAAGTCACACAGAGTGAGGCAAATTCAACAAGTGCAGAGACATCAGTCTCATCATATTCCACTAACTGTATTGTGTGAATATTCTATATACAGTATTTAGATGTCACCTTGTCCCTAGGTCATGTTGTCACTTAATTGCAGTCGCCATTGTCACTTTTGAATGGATAGCCACCTTAACCCACACTGGAGCCCTGCCATAAACCCCCCAATTCACTAGTCTGAAGTGGTGAATTCAACCAGTTGAATTTGGAGCAGTTCACCTAGTCACATTCGCACCTTCCCACCACTCCGCAGCTTAGTCAACAGTAGAAGTACCTGTTCACGCACATGCAAAAAGTGATGCGAAGAGCTCTGTAAAATCATGACTATCGTAGATGCCCAAATTGATCGTGTATTCTCCACATCGCAGATTATAATCAATAAGCAAACACGGGGGAGTGTTAATCTGTTAATATGCTTAATATAACTGTTTTTGTCTTATCACTTGTCTCCCTCATTCCTTTTAAACTATATATATATTAAAGACTTGATACCTTTCCTTATATGATCTATTACTAAGGCCTTGCACCATTTTAGTTGCCCTCCTCCGAACAGTTTCTAATTCATTAATGTCTTTCTGTAGATATGGACTGTAGATACAGACTCTGTAGGGTGGCAATAACACTTCTCTGTTTTCTCTATAGATTAGCATTTGTTTAGCTATCCTCAAGGCTACACATATTGCTTATTTTTATGTTACAGTATTTGAAATGAAAACAAATCCCTTTGTTATCTTGTAGTCGAAGATAAGTTAACATTTAACATTAATTCTGCATCTGGATTTGTATGTTCTATATTAATTATTTTACATTTTCCCAACATTAAATATAAGACCTTATGTAATTGATCATTTCTGCAGTTTTCTTTTACCACCTTGCATTTTGTTACCACTTATGGGCAATAAACTCTATTGCAGATATTTGTATCATATGAGAAACACATCTTACCATTTAGAAAACAAGCAATAACATTTATAAATATAATAAACAGAACAGAACCCAGCAGAGATCTCTGGCGCAACTTGTTACCTGTCTTTCCTTAGAGCTTACTCCATTAGATACAACATTCTGTCTCCTTTCCTTCAGCCAAAGTCAAGTCCACTCCGCTACCTTTGGGTTCAGCTTGAAACTGTGCAGCTTCTAAATCAGTTAAATGTATGACAGTGATAAATATTTTCCTTTGTTTTTATACCTCCTTCAAATTCATCATAATGTATCATAATGCACCTAGCACATTATTTTGTAACATTTAGATTTGCATATTAAGTTTTTCCCATTTATTATTTTGCATCCCATTAAAGTATCAGATAAAAGTTCTCCTATCTGAGTAAAGCTAGGCTTGAAATCCCCCACACCTCCTCCACCATTCTAGAACTAGGATAGATGAGAGAGATCGCTGGGAGTGGCTCCCTAGGAGCTGCTTCCCTCCCCCCTTCCCTAGGCAGGGTGGAGAGATCGCTTCCACTTGCAGATGCTCCTCTTCCCCCTACCCTGATGTCCCTGTGGGATAGGGGACCCAACTAATAAAGGTAGGGGTCCCTGGGACCCCTTTCCACCCCACTCCAAACTACCACTATGCAGGATGGCAGGATTTCTTATGTCCCTACCTAAGATCCCTTACCTCTTACCCAACTATGGGCTGAGGGGTCCAAGGAGGGACCCGCACCCCCTAACTAGTGGGAAGGGGGTCATTCCAAAGAAAAAACATAAATAAAAATACATTAAACAGCAAAACAAAAACAGTTTAAAAAAAACAAAATTTAAACAAAACTAAAAATAAACACATAAAAAAAACTATTAAAAAAAGGCCAAGTAAGCATTTTTATACTCACTGCTCCTGAAGTCTTTTCTTCTGGCTCATGAAGTAGTCATGAATGAGCCAATGTTGTCTCTAAAACCCTTGTTCTCAGCTTGATCTGTAGTCTTGTAATCCATGGGTTAATCCAGAAGGAGGTCTTCATTTGTAGACTTGATCCATATTGGCAATGGGGTTGCGGACCATGGGAGTGGGTCAGTGATTGACCCAGGTTAAGGACCCCATCACCCTTGAGGTGGGAGACAGAGGGTCATTCTTGACCCCATTTAGGTGATGGTTGTACCCCCCTACCTCACTTGTCCACTATAGTGATGTTGGGAATGTATGGGGATCCTAGAGACCCTCATTATATATGGTTAAGTTGCATAAAACAACATTTTTCCATACTGATACTATTACAGTAGCGCAACAGAAGTAATTATATTTTATTTCATTTAATCACTTAGTTGCAGGTTAATAATGTTAAATGGTTTTTAATGTAGATTAGAGTAATTTTTTCTTAGTTGTAGTTTTTGTGTATACATTGTTGCTGTCAGTGTTTGATTTCGGATACTTTGTTGCTTTTTCATGTAGTTGTGTAAATTTTATAGTTAACAGCTTTTTATGTGTTAAAGAAGGTTTTTTAATGCCAGCACTGCAGTTTAGCATAGGGATGAATGGTTTTTGCCAGTTCTAGAGAGGCAAATCATTTTCAGCAATAAGTTATTGCGAAACTGAGCAAAAAAAGTTTGATAAATATCACCTGAGTGATATTGATTATTGAGCGTTCAAATAATATCACTCAAAATAACCAAAACATTTTTATCATTTGTAGAAATGGTTGAAAAGAGCAAAAAGGAAGGGAAAACTCATTTGTACTTGTTTTTCGACCATTCTGAACTTTGACAAATTTTCCTCAGACTTGCTATACTCACGTACAGAATGTACTGTATATTAAATATCACTAGCTAATTAAACTACAAACTAACTTACTAAATCCCAAGCTCTTTCCTATAATTAAAGATAAATGTAACATTAAATCAACGTTTGTTAGTATTACTTCTAGAATAGCTTCATTTAATTTTGCTCACCTAATAATTGCTTGAGAAATGGCTGATGCGGTGAATCCAGAAAAACTGAAGATTTGACTACATTTACACGGTAGACCACCTCATGCTTATCATAATATCACAATAGTATTACCTCTTCATTCACAGACACAGTGTATGTCTAGTTCACCTTGCCCGGGTCCTAGATTCCTGTTTAAAACACATATTTATTCAAATTTACGTCAAAATTTTAATTTTGAGGCAACTAGTCCACAATATTTTAAATAAACATGCTGAAGAGCTATTAACTGTATCTATAAATTACTTTAACAAATATGTTACAAAACAATTCAGATCCTATATAAGTAACAAGTGGACAATAAGAAAGTATGGAGCCCTTGCATGATAAAGTATTGTAGCACCACTTTATTATGATACTGTAAGCCAGTAACATGATCTGACATAGATACACGGGTCAAGGACAGATTCAATAGATCAGGCAAATAATGTAAATTAAATTAAGATCTATTCTGCTGCACCTGGTTCATTACACTATATCACTCTGGCATTTCTTTATCATCATAGTTTGCCTAATTACAGAGGGGTCCCCACTTAATCTAGATGAATGGCTGGCTACAGGGCACCCTTTCTGCAGATAAATGCCAATTCCTGCAAAATTTATCAACAATATTTTCATTCTTGTTACTGTTTTCAAGTGGCAATGAGATAAATATAAAAATATGTAATATTTAATAAATACTCCTATGTGTATTAAAGGTACATTCTGGCCGAAATAAAAAAAAAAAAATACATTTATGTTAATTAACACCTTTTATTAATAAGATTTATTATGAATTTTAAAAAAAAGTTACAATTCTTTCCTGTAAAGAAGTGCTATTCAGCACTTCCGTGTTTCATACCCCATCATTCAACACTGCCAATGACTCTACCGGAGATCCTATAAGGAGCGCATTCCTCTCTAGCCACGCTCCTACTGAAGCCCCACATTGGCATTTCCTAGAAATCACATGGAGAGTGTGCACATCATCCAGGGAGGGCGCATTGATGACGTGCACACTCTCCATGTGACTTTTAGGAAATGCCATTATGGGACTTCAGTAGGAGCATGGCTAGAGAGGAATGCGCTCCTTATAGGATCTCCCATAGAGTCGTTGGCAGTGTTGAATGATGGGGTATGAAACACGGAAGTGCTGAATAGCACTTCTTTACAGGAAAGAATTGTACCTTTTTTTTAAATTCATAATAAATCGTATTTACTAAAAGGTGTTAACATAAATAAACAAATGTATTTTTTATTTCGGCCAGACTGTTCCTTTAAACAATAATTTGATAACAAGGAGACAAGGATTAATTGTCACAAGAAAAGTGAGAGCATTATTTATTATGTTTTTGGGATTTAGCGGCACTACAATACTCTAGAACAGTAGTGCCCAACCTGTTTTGGCCTGGGATAATAAAAATTTGCGACATACGTGTCATGGGCTGCTTCAAAGTTGCGACAAATTTTAAAGTTACAACTGCAACAATTTTCCATAGTAAAGTGGCGACTGTGACAATATTCTCATGATAAAGATTTGACTGCAACAGTAACAGTCTATTGCGACTGTCTTTAGCTGGCAGATTCACATTTATACGCAGCCATTCAGAACTTAGACCACTTGCCAGATAGCACCACGTCACGGGTCAGATATGGGCCGTAGGCCGTAGTTTGGGCATCACTGCTCTAGAATATAAAAACCATCTGTAGAGGTCTTGGAATTCCGGAATTCCTGTATCAAATCCATCCTTTTACAATGCAGATATGCAACTCTTACATGCAACAGTTCAGCCACTTACCCTGGTAAGAATAAATCCACAGGAATAAAATACCTACTTCTCAGCTTAAGATCTCATTAATAACCATTGTAACATTTATCTTCTGTTAGGTAAAGCACTATTCTCTACCTTCTATTATAATACCCCATCTAGAAGTCATTTTGGCTACCACCAGGCTCATGCAGTCTATGAGCTTTTCCAGATTTATACACAACCTCATCTGTTACATCATATAATATACCTACTAACTAGAATTGTAACATGATTACATTAGACAGGGGAAGAGGGGAACAGAGTTGTATGCCTGTAGAAAGACACCTTTCTTACATAATTTATGTTTTTTTCTAGTATTAGTAAATCTCATCAACTGGTTTATTTATCCCCATTTATAGCCCAGCACCCTTCAGGATAAGATCAGTAGAAAATATAAATTAAGGAATAAGTATCAGATGCTGAATTTTAAATATCACCTCTATGCAGATGACACCCAAATGTACTTATCCACCCTTCCACTAACACCTGAAGACAAGACTCAAATCTCTAACTGTCTCCTGGCTATCTTCTCTTGAATGGCTTGGTGTCATCTCAAACTAAAACTTGCTAAAACAGAACTGATTATTTTTCCACCTAAACCAGGTCCTATTTCCTACTTTTCCATTTCCGCTGATAATGTGACCATTAACCCTGTTATTTCTGCATGTTGTCTTGGGGTGACTATTGACTCTGCTCTTTCCTTCTCTAAGCACATTACTACCACTGCTAAAATACTGTTGATTTTTTCTTCATAACATTGCCAAGATCCATCCTTTTCTCAGTAAGGCCACTACTAACACCCTCCTACCTGCCCTCATCTTATCCTGTTTGGACTATTACAATGCCCTTCTTATTGGACTTCCCACTTTTCATATTTCCCAACTCCAGTCTATTCTAAATTCTGCTGCTATAATTCTCTCCCTCTCTACTCAGAAGGGAAAAATCCTGTCTGCTCCAAGCTCCTATTTTTGACATTCAAAGCACTTCACTCTGTTGACCCTGCCTACATCTCTTCCTTTGTGTGCCCATATACACCTAGCCATCAACTCAGTCCCTCACAAGGCAATGGTCTTCATGAACCACACAATAAGACTCCCCATTCTTGTATTAAACCCTTCTCTCTTGTTGTCCCTAATTTCTGAAATTTTATACCCCTTTACCTCTGCCAAGAGCGATCCATCAATATTTTCAAAACTAAACTGAAATCTTACCCTTTGAAGCACTAGCACTGGTTTTCATGTCTATATTTGATTTTTAAGCAGCTATTTATTCTATTTTGCATTCTTTTAATAGCAGCTACAAGCTAATGAACTGACACTTTTTGGGTAATTTAGCAAAGAGCGAACTTACCCTCCGATCCTTCGCATCAGTACGCAGAGACTGTTACGCTTTCGCTGAGTCCTGCACGCGGACATCAGCAAACGCTTTAAAGGGATTCCAGTCTCAGCGAGGCTCTGGAGGAATCCCTTTAAAGTGTTCGCTTGTCACCCTCCTACTATTTATTTATGTACTTCCTCCTGTTTAGATTGTAAGCTGTACGGACCAGGGACCTCCATCCTCTTGTTTCAATCATGACCTGGCACTTGTATATTCTTCATTGTATGCTTGTAATTTACATCACTTGCTCTTTGTTAAGTACTTGCCTTGTCTGTATTATAACTGTATTGTAGGATTGCACAGTGCTGAGTAACCTAGTTGCACTATACATACGTACATACTAGAAAAAAAATGTTAGAAAGGAAACATTGATACAAGTCATTTTGAAATGTCTGTTTTTTACCAAATAATAACAAACTTCAATATACAGTAAGTAAAAGTAGATTATTAGATTTCATCTCAGGTGAAATAATACAAATTACCAATTACTTTGTTTTATCCCTTTTCTTTGCCAATAAGATCAGCGGAGCACTTTCTATAAAGGCTAAAGATGATCCCTCCTTATCTCACTTCTACCAATTGCCTGTCTTTATGAATTGTATGTGGAGACAGTTCATCTCCCTCCCAGTTTTGAAACTTCAAAGTGACATCATGCGTTAATTGAAAAATGGCACTACACTAGCTTTGCGTGTCACAGCTTTGCAACACTAACTTTCAGTCAAAATACTGTGCCACGCTAATGTTTCAACAGTAGGGGGCTGGACTATCTACTTACAACCTTCACAAGATGACTGCTGGCTGCAACAAGCCCAAGGAAAGGAGGACTTAAGCCCTAGCTGCTAACAATTGGTGATCATGGGAACAAAAAGAGAGGCAAAACATTATACAAAATAATTGGTAATTAGGCTTAATGCTCTAATTGTCAATATTAGCTCCAGAGTCCTATATTATTTACATTGACAGCACAGTGCTATTAATAACAGATGTGCGGGGCCTGATACTAGTCAGAATCACTTTGAGATTTATTTATTTTTTTACGTCACTCCATAAGGATGGCAACACTAATTCATTACCCATCAACCCCTAATAATATCTATATTTTTTTTTTATGCACAAAAGCTTCACATTAAGTATGTTAAGAGTGCGCATGAACACACATACAAGCGCTATTTGTGTTTCATAATGAATGTAAGGCAATGTATCAGTGTTGCCTTGATTAATGATATGATGATAAAGTCAGCAAAGCAGATAAATTCCTCACGAGTGCGTGTAATTAAGACATGATATCATATTGATTATGCATAGCCTTCGATTTCTGAATGCATTGCCTTTATTTTCTGTATTTGAGGCTTCAGCGGCATATTAACACATAAGACAACCACTTCTAATTTGTACCACCGCATCAAGATGTGAATGGATAAATGGTTTACACATAACAAGGGACTTTAGATGTATGCTTAATTCCCCATGCAGACTTCTGAGAACGTACCCAAGAGTATTCCAGAGTAGGTCTGCTGCAGAAGAAAGACTTACAGGCTAATTCATTAGCATGCTCTGCATCCACTGGAGTGCTCTTTTTTCATTTATCATACAATTTCGACACAGCCTTATCCTTCTTTATAGCAAGCTAATTTTAAACATACCAATAAGGCTAGGTCAACCATGGTGCCAGGATAGAAATAAGAGCAATATGTAACACTAATAAATACAGTGAGTTGAATGTGTGCCTCTTTTCACTGCCCGTCATTGACAAAGTGATGAGCATTCATTGCTATCTGTGTAAAATAAATTACTGCTCATGACTAGATAGGTAACAAGGAGGTCTATTCTATCACTACAGTAATTTGTTGCCAAGAAATGCATAGAAGTTCTAGGCTCTGTTCGAGCCAGAATAACTACCATACTTGCAAATGAAAACAAGCAACAATGGAATTGTTTTGAGAAATATATTCTAGGTACATGGAAAAGAAGCCAAAATGATCCTAGTAATTTTTTTTCTACATCAGTTTATTTAAATGGTCATTATCATCCTACAATATCATATTTTGAAATAAGCATAATTGATTTGATATATCTTACACTGTAATAGATGTGACCTACTGCACCATAAAATGAGGGAGTCTTTTACAACACAGTACTGTATTTGTTTGGGCATTTGTCTATGAGTTGCACAGAGTCCAAAACAGTATCCTCTCGAGTTCAAACGAAAATAGTATTTATGGTTTTTACAGGCTTTAGTTTTACTTCAACCTTTCATGTCTGTTCAAAGTTGCTTTATGAGTTCTTGTCTTTCTTTAGCTCCTCCTGACTGTCCAAAACCCACCCTACTTTCTAGGTTGACTATTATATTTACCAGATCGCCTGAAACTAGAAGGATCCCCAAACCCTTGAACCTAGTATACATTAAACACCTTTTCATAACTATCATTAAACTGCAACTCTCTGCATGTTGCAACAATCAGGGTTTGGAGGTTCTCTTATTTAATACCAGCTAGTAAGTCATCCTTGATCGATAAAGAACTTACATATGCAACTAAAAAGCCCCCATGTTGTGAATGTAAAGGGAAATTCCTAAATATAGGTACAAAGTTAAACTGTTGTCGTAACATCAATCACAAGCAACAGTTATCTTCAACAATGTTTCTACAGAAGCAATCATCAGTTACAATAATCAGAGGCAAATCCAATTTATATTTGCACCCACGTCTGCAAATTTCATGCAAATAAAACATAAACTAAATACTTGTGAATGCCTTAAGGAGGTCTAGCAGTTAAAAGGACTGGATCAATCCTACCTTTAGATATAGAGATTTCCATTAATAAGGAAATGAAAAAATAATATCTGCCATTGTTCTGGGAAAAGTGATCATGTTTCTGGGGTGCCACTGTATTCACTTGTTACTTTACTGCAGGCTGTTTCTTTTACTTGAAATGCTTCTTTCTATTAATATGCAAAATGAGTTTTCATTTGACCAGGCTACAAAATGTATGTCTTCATATCCTCATTTTCACTTCTCTCTATGAATATTTTAAAACCCTGATGTACACTAGACCATGTGGGTTTTAAGCAAAGACTTATCACAGCATAAAACACCCTCATTTTTATCTTCTAGCTGAGGGCTTATTTATCCTTATTCCTGGGTGTCATTTTGAATCGAATGCCAAAAGTTGGAACTTGGCAGGATTTTAAATATAATTTGCAATCTGCAGTGTGTGCTGGCTAGCCCTGCATCTGCCCCTCCATCCCCCCTTCTTTCTCTCTCTCTCTCTCTCTCTCTTTTCTCCCAGCCTGCATCCTAATGTCAATAGGGGGCATCCCTCATCTGTCTAAAAGAAAAATAGCATACTAATTAGAATTCAATTTGCCAAGAGCACCGGAGTTTTCATGTTTATCAATTTCAAGCTTCTTTGTCTGAATTAAATCACCAACTTTTTCCCCCCCCCCCCCATTTTCTTTCTGTCGTCTTTGATACAACATAAGAGAGAGAATGGGTGTCTCATTTGATTGTTGGAACCAGAATATAACTGTAGCTATGTTGAGGTTATGTTATAAGACAGGGTTTTCTCTGTTTTTTTTGTTGTTGTTTTTTTCATTATTATTTTTGACTGGGTATAGCCTGTGCTTATCAAGGTTATTGTGGAAGTGTGGGTGACTGGCAGGATGTAAAAAATGCCTTGTCTGTCTTCCCTGATCAAATTCTGGGGAAAATCTGAAATGCTTTCACCAAACTCACAGACAGATGGTTTAAGCTTGGATGAAATTCATTAGAATTAGATCACAGAAGCTTGTTGATAGCAGCATGTGAAATATACTACTGATGGGTTTTTTTCTCCCTGCTGAAACCTCACTCTAGTGCTTAGGGGAGGGAAATATATGTCAAAAATTGTCATATTTTTACACTAATTTGTTGTGGTGGCCTTGTAAAGGTTTTTATGTTCCCAGTTATTAAAATGTCACAATTAACTACGGTTTTGTTTTTCATGTGATCTGTGTGGGGTTTAAGCTGAAAATGTGCTGCTAATTTAAATACCAAAATCACCCATGTTTCCCTTGCCAAATTATTGCTATAAGGGAAAGAAATGATTTCAGTGAAGCAGACTGAAGTCAGTGGAATTTCCAAAAATAAATATAAAGGTCTAATCTCTTTCAGTCGAGTGAATGGATTTTCACAAATCTGTTAAGTGTTGTTTTCTTTTATCAGCATTAGCCTTAACCTATTCACTGCAGCTAGGATAAGCACTGTATAACACGGATGGCTAAGGAAAGGGAAATATATTTTCATACCACTTGGAGGAGTGGTCTAGAATTGGATGCATATAACCAATCAAACTATTCCTAGTTTGAAAGTTAGACTGTGTCAGTTCAGTTATCAGCGTTTTGTTTATTTCACTTGAAAACTTTTGTACAAAATGATATGAAATGTTTACTTACAAATATATCTATAGTATGTATATATAATTTTATTTTATAAGGCACCACAAGGTTACACAGCGCTGTACAGTTCAGCAATACAAATATAATACAGACATGGGAAAAGTGCATTACACAATACAATTATAATATCACAACTTCACAAGGATACATCATCACTTTAAGTGCCAGGATGCTAAGTGGTTAATGATTTACCATGTCTGATATATGCTCTGATTAGCTTAAATCATATTATTCAAATTACCATGGTTTCTTTTGGCTAAAGTATCCCAAGTGTTTTTCAGCATTTGGTCATCTAAAATATAAATATCAAAGGTTTAATAATGTGAAAGAATGCTAAAATGTGTTCAATTTATAATTCAACTTAAGTCTATTTTTTAAAATATGCATTTACATTTTATAACAATTTCTTAGTATATTACTATTTTGTCTTTATCCAATGCATTATGTTTGGTAAAATAAATTAAAAAAGAAAAAAAAATTATTATGATTTTGATTAATTTATAGAACTTTTAGTGCTGGTAAAAGGCAAGATTCTTTTTTACTATTGTTCCATAGCAGTCTAAACATTTTTTTAATCTGTTAACACTAGTAAAATAATGGTAATAAATTGATTTAGAAAAGCTGATTCAGTAAGCTGTTAAGTTGAATTTTTTCAAATGAAATTGTTTGCCTGCTATAGGCTGGCGAGAACCCATTATAAAGGAGAACCCACTATACAGGAGTTGCTGCCATCATTTAGCCAATCAGATTAGTTTTCACATCGAAAAAGAACATTGATATCGATATTGATTTGCAATGGAAGGGGAACTGCACTGAAAACACTGGCTGGCTGGTTACAACTGGTCGATTTTTCTCACTCATATTTTTTGATTTTGACAATTTTTTTTTTTCACTCCCATGTAAATCAGCAGATTGAGAAATAATCTTGAAAAGAACTGATAAGTGGGGAAACAAGTCGAAAAGGTTGAAATGATCCTTATAAATGAAAAAAACAAAGATATATTCCAATAGCCTAATTCAGCCTATGGGGCTATAAAGAAACCATTGTTTTCATTAATGCAACCTGGGGGGCTTTTCAGCACAGTTGTTAGAAGACTTGTGAAAAATTATATATTTGTATTTAAGTACTAGGTTGTGGTTGACACAAGAAGTTGGCGGTCCCTGCCCTATAGAGCTTACAATCTAAATGGGATGTTTAAAACACTATTAACACCAGAAAAAGACAAAATCCTATTTGGATTAGCATGGCAGTTATTCCAACATACTACTGGTAAAAATGTTATCTTTTAAAGTTGAATTCATCATTTGTTTTTATTTTGAGTTTTTTATTATTGCAGCCATTTTTTATGTTCAGTAAAGAAACCTTCCCTAGTTCAACCTTTTCCAATAAAACTTTAGATCATACATATTCTTGAAGTGCCGAGAAAGCCCAATTTGATTGCAAAGCAATAGAGAAAGATACAAATAATGCATAGGAATAACTGTCCTGCCAGTCCAAGTGGAAATTTTTTTCTGGTGCTACTGGTAATTTAATCAAATCTAATGAAAACTACATATCTTTTGATCGCAAAATTAAAAATATTAAAGTGATATTTATGGAGGTGACAGAAATAAAAATGGAAGATTTGAGGGTGATAATATCTTGTTGTTGGAGTAATGTTGTACAAAATATCCTTTCTATTTTTCTCTGTAGACATGCATTCTTCCATATGGCAGAAACATTCCACCAGCTATTTAGGCTCCCGTGATTAGTAGGGTGCTGCTTTATCTGTGAATAGTTGTAAAGGAGAGAGAAATGATTCAATGAGGTTCAAAAATGACATGAAGCTCTCTCATGAACCATTTTACAAATATGGCTGCCAGAACACGTTTGCTGAACTGATTCACATCTGACAAATGCAAAACACTTTATATCTTCACATTTATAAAAATAAGTCTACAGTGACAATACCTAAAGAAAAACAATAACCCAGTTAAAGTCTTATACTCAGCTATACTTCCACATGACCAGCAATGACTCAATTACAATGTCAAATGACTGAACCCAGTTTACATTGCCAAGTGATCCTAGCCCCAATCCTTAGTACCCTCAGCATGTCAGCCTGTGCACCAATCCCTCTACCCAATGTGATTATTGGTATTCTTCTTTTCTTTATTTAGCTTTGGAAAGCCTCAATTTTTTATTTTTATTTTTTTTGCACCGAAAAAGCCTTTTTTTCTCTATAAACAAATAGTAAGCAAATGATTCCTAAACCTGTAAAACAGTTGTTTCAAATAATTTCATTGTACAATTACTAAGCCATTGTTCAAATAAATCATACAGTTACAGTTCAGCAGAGAAAGGATGCATTGAATAACATTGATATTATATTACCATTAGGCTCATCTCCAGATCTGAGGAAAGAAATATGTCATTTCTCACTTACATGTCTTAATGCAAGTAACCACACTGCGGAAAGTGACTGGTACTTTCATAATATGCATCTAGTAGCTGCAACTTTCAAAATGCCATTGGATTTAAGGGAGTTGCACTAAACTTCTACAGTTGTGTATACACTTGTTAGAGCAATTCTATTGCTCTGCTGTTTGCTCATTGTTCTCACTCCACATGAGGTCATTTGCATAACAGTAGCTAATAAAAAGCAGTAAAAATTGCATTACATTTGCACCATAATTGCCAAGCACAAACTGGCATTTTGCTACAAATTGTAGCAATGATTTTACTGCTTCGGAGTAGCAGCTACAGAGTTGCCAGTGTAAACAAGCCCTTAGGCTACATTCACACAGCGTGATTATGCTCTGTGTATTTTAGGAAAGTGACTCCCGAAAATATGCCAGAACGTCTTGTCTT
>WMED01008849.1:0-16661 GCA_019650415.1 Pipa parva | reverse complement strand
TTTACAAAGTGCTGTAAGTATCCTCTCCATATCTACCTAAAAGAATATATAAATATCAGAAAGCAGATCCCTATTTGTAAGATGGGAATATTTTTCATTGAAATATGTAAGCTACAGGCTAATGTTTGCCCCCTCCATACAGCAAGTGCTAATGTTTCCCGTAGCCCTTTATAAACAATACACATATATAATTTGACAGAGTTTGTTCTATCGCCTCTCAGAGCGCGCTGTTTTCACACGTGAAAAGAAATGCTGTAAGCAGATGATTAACTTGTGATATCATGTGATTGCCAAGATGTCGGCAGCCCCAGCTGAGAGGCGAATAACAAATTCTGACAGAAAAACACAAGTAGAGAGAAAGTGCCCTTAATATAACTTCAAACAATGACAAACAAACTCACTACCCAGATTTCACTAGAAGAATTGTGTTTAACAGAAAAGATACCGGTAACTGTTATATTTATGATCCTTGCAGCTCAGATATGAAGATGTCCTCATTTAAAGGTCATATATTCCATGGTTATAGGGCGAATTTATATTGCCTTTTGTTATGTACAAGGTATATTTACATATATGCAAATATGTAATGGCTGCTTTTTAGGTTTCCTCAGTTGAAGCAGTCTTAATTAACTGAAATGTGTAAAGACCCTCTATTGAACACATACGGGGGATATTTGACAAGGTCTTTACAACCTATTCGCTTATATTCCATTTTACTCGGTGCGTTTTTTAACCCATTTTTTTGGCAACTTTTAATAGTTGCAACTTTTATTAATTATTAAGGTACTTAGAAACAATTTGGCAACCATCTCCCATAGACAATAATGGCTTTTCACCACTCTCAATCTACCAAATATTTTTGGTGACAAAATTTGTCTCAGGGGGGCTTAATAAATAATGATATTCTGGCAACTGTTTCGACTGCAACTTTTTTCTCAACTTTTCTAAATATTTCCCACATGGGGCACATTTACTAAAGTTGAACATGGTTTTTGACTAGTAAATGCAGGAGAAACAGCCATTCCCCCCCCCCTATTTTCTATGCCGTTCAAATATAATTTTATCACCCAAAGAATTATCCACCCTCAGGCTGGTGAAAACCCATTATTCCCTACGGAGTAGGTCCTGTCATTTAGCCTAAGTAGAAAAATTATATTGTTATCGATCTGTAATGGAAGGAACCCTCATAGAAAAACATTGCAAAGTGTTCCCCTGTTAACAGATTGATATTTATTGATAACAATTTGTTATGATGGGGAAACATTTTTTATCGATGCTTTGCAAATCGGGGAAATCGAAAAGTACAGGGAAACGACATTGACAGAGAAATGGGGTGAAATCAATCAATGTTTTTGAATTGGTATTAGCAAATGTGCCGCATGGTTGGAAAGTTTTTTTAGTTTTTAAAAGAAGCATTATGATAGGCAGTAGCATAAATAAAGTGCCAAACTTTGGTCCCAGTGGGGACTGCTTTGCATTAATTCACACGTTAAATCAGACCCTGGCAATTTTAGCATTTAAAGACACTTGAATATAAAATCAAAATTATATGTTCACAGAGTATATTTACCCTTTAATCCAAAGTAAGTGGGTAAACATTTTATAACGGTACAAATTTTGACAAAAATAGCTTTTCCTCTTGGCCATTTTATATAAGGTGAAATATCTTTACCTCTGCCAAACCACCTTAAACAACCTCCTCTGTCATCTTTGTTGCTGCTTTCATTAGACAGTAGCAGGGCCATGGATGATTAAGAAGAGGAGAGATAATTATGTGTCAGGATGATGTAGTCAAACTCTCTGGTTGGTTGAAGGCAACAGAGTGATTCACAGCACTAGCTCTGTATGAGACGTTTAAAACAATTCTATTCTCCCGGGTTTATGGAAAGAGTTAAGGGAAATTAGCCACATCATTTTCCTTTGCCTGCTTTCATAGGTGAGCTTTAGAGCATACCAAAGTGTTTGTTAGCCCCGTGACAACTTGTTCTCAGAGCCAATATTATTATTTTCTATATGCTTTAAGCTGTTCCCTTGTATTCCTGGATTTTTACAGGCTGCTTAGTTTGCTGCTGTGGTTATTATGACCCGGCAAGCATTATTACAGGCAGCGTTGCCCATTTCCTTTTAATGCATTTTGCTTGCTGCGTTGACAGGGGACAAATAGGTTTGCTTTCAGATGTTACATTTAGTATGTTGCGTATCATATAAGGAAATGCCTTCAATTCCTGCTAGTTGGAAAAGTGTCCCATTTAAGTCCTATTTCTGCCAGTAATCAAATTTAACAGGCATGCAGCTTATTTTGAATTAAAACCCCCAGCAACTGGGGGATCCTTGTTCAACGAATGGAGAGTCGCATGTTGTAGATTATCAGCAATTTACCTTTCCTGGCGTTTTCTAAATATTAATTATTAATAGTCATAATAAAGGCAGAGTGTTAAGTTATAAGCAAGAAGCATTGTGTTCTTAAGGCCATCCCACATTTTGATGAGTTTCAGTCAATGAGTGTCCAGCTGTTTGCTGGGTTAGGACTTCTAACATTTCAACTGCTAGCCAGCACTTAATAACTGTTAATATTCACACAATTTCCTGAAAACCTTAGACGTAACAATAATCACTGACAAGCATGACCTATTCATGAAAATGTAATGCAAACAGTTTTGCTTATTCAAGCATTGGCTGTGCCAGACTGAAATCTTAATACACATTTATTATCTCTTCCTTCTATGGGCAGTGAATAGCAAAAGGTATTTCTTGCTGTAACTACTCTAAAGCTGGACTGAACATTTATCCTTAATGCTATACCCTCATTGATTTTTATAGGGTCTTTTAATCATGTGGTCAGTCTGTGGGTCGGGTTATGTTGTTGTTCAGCAGGATTTACTGCCCAGTACAAAATTCATAAAGGCAAACAAGTAAGATGGCACTTTGCTTTAGCTATAGGGGGGATCTGTAGTTTCTTACCAGGTTTGGATTGAGATGCCAGGGCCCACTAGTATTCTAAAGTAGAGGGTGGCACTGGTCAACATTATTTATTCCCCTCTGTCCCTTTCCGATTTCCCTTCCACACAGGATGTACAGTTTCAAACTGCCTAAAGAAACTGGCCAATAGCATTGCTGTCTAGGGATAGTGAGTAAGTTGCCCATGTTTTTCTAGACTGAAGATCCCGCTGACAGTTAAGTGCCAGTAGTAGATGCCCTGCATAACCCTGTTTGCTAGTATTCCTTACCAGTACCTAACAGTGATTTCCAGCATAGGGAGGATTCATTCTGAGGGTTTCCTTACTAATACATAAACCTGTAACAGCTCTAACACACACAGATTTTATTTTTTGTCTGGGGCCTGGCAGGGACAATAAGTTGTCATTGGCTTGGCACGCTAATAAATATGGCTTCTACTGTGCATTTGGCGCTGTCAGCATCTTCCTCTCTGGCGGCATCACTGAATGTCTTTTTGGCGCTTGCAGTGCCTGGCAAAATACACGCTTCATCCCAGTGGTGTTTAAAAGAGCCATCTCTCTGGTGTTGCATGTGGTTTTCCAAAGTGTTTGTCTCTATGGCATCATTACCATTCCTCACTGGCACATTTCTTCTCTGTATTTTAAATTTATGCTCATTATGTATTTGGAATCATTCAAATCTACTTTTTCTTCAGGTGTCTAAAAGGAATTAGGCTTTTTCAGGATGAGAGTGTAAATCTTAGGGACCTTGCGGCATTCCAGAACCTACCTTTATAAAAGCAGGCTCATTTCAAATATCTTAGTTTTATTACAAAAAAATTGCTGTTTATGAAATATATATGTATACATCTATGAATCATGGCAATATCAATGTTTACAGTACAAAACATTTAACCGAATAAGTCATAGACAGACCCATTTAAGGTCATTTCTTCTCAAAAGTAACTATGGGACATAGGGGCGCAGTTAATAGAACAAATAGCTGGTGAAAATCTGCCTATGCTTAGGGCGACACTTACTAAAGTTGAAAACGTCCTTTTCGCCCCACTTTCGGGCAGAAAACAGGCAAAAAAGTAAAAAAAAAAAAAAAAGTTTCAACTTTAGTAAATTTCGCCCTTATGGGCTTATTCACTAAAGTCTGAATTGTTGCGTATAGGTGCGAATTCGCCAGATAAAGACAGTCCCAATAGGCTGCTACTGGCGCAGTCACATCTTAATAATGAGAATATTGTCGCAGTCGCGACTTTATTATGGGAAAATTGTTGCAATCTTAACATTAAAAAAAGTCGCGACTTTACAATGGGGAAATTGTTGTGGATTTACAATAGGAATCCGCTGTTTGCGAATTCAATAGTTGAATTCGCACCTTAGTGAATGACCTCCAAGTGTTTAAAGATGAAATGAGTGTTTTATAGATGCAGTTGCAATTCAGCAATTTACCAATGACAATATAGCTTTTAAAAATGCTGGGATGTTACTTACAACCTGTTAGAAAGTTGGATTTTTTTGTTCCATGCGATTGTAGATTGCCTTCTGATTTGGGTATTTTATGGCTCAAGTGGAAGAAAGTCCAAAATGATTTCTGAGTTTGGTCATCTTAGATTGATCTTCTGCTTCGCGTATATAAAATTCAAAATATGATCTTTTTTTTTTTTCTCACAAATATCGGAATCTTATCTATAGTGTGATTATTTCTTCAGTCAATGACAATACAATCAAATTTGTTTTTGGTTATTTAAATTGAAGGGAATATTTTACTTTTTAACTTCACTGAATAAAATAACATGTTGCTTCCTTGACACCTTATCCTCCATATATGAGCAAAAAGTAAGAATGCTGATATGGAATGCAAAGGGCAAGTAACACCAGAAAAAGATTAAAAAATCCTATTTGGTTTAGAATGGCAGCTATTCCTATGCTTTATGTCTATGTAAAAATGCTATCTTTGAAATGAAATACCTGATTTCTATTAGGTTGTTCGTCCTCCTTTGTGGTTGCAGCTATAGTTTAAGTAAACAAACCACTGCTGAGTCAACTAAATTCTGTGGGACATTAAATAATACCTATTCATGATGTGCCATAGGAAGCTGAATGGATAAAAACATGGCTGCAACCAGCAATGAGAAAAACAACACAAAATAATTAACATTAGGAATTCAATGTCCAAGATGACTGGATAGGATCAAGCACTATGCCAATTTAAATGGCGGTTTTCTTTTTCTGATGTTAGCGGTCAATCAGAAATGAAGTAAGCCAGTTTTTTCATTTGTAGTGAATGTAGACTGGGCTTCTTACACTCTCATGCCAAGTTACAAATTTAGGGGTATTATTCACTAAAGTCCAAATTGTTGCGTATTGGTACGAATTTGCCAGATAAAGACAGTCACAATAGGCTGCTACTGTCGCAGTCGCGTTTATAATGAGAATATTGTTGCAGTTGCGACTTTATTATGAGAAAATTGTCGCCATCTTAATATTAAAAAATTGTCGCAACTTTACAATGGAGAAATTGTTGTGGATTTGCTATGGGAATCTGCTGTTCGCGAATTCGACAGTCAAATTCGCAGCTTAATGAATAACCCCCGTATTGTTAATCATAGACTCCTAGAAGCATGTACACAGATTCTGATGTTACAGTATTATATATTGCATCACTGCATAGGTTATTTAGGCATTCACTTTCATTGTAATGTATTTGTCCTCTTATCTGCAGTAATCAGCGTTTAGTTTTTACATAGGATTTAAAAGGCTGTCCATTTCATATTCTGCCACTGCACATTTCAGGCATTTAATGATGACTCTGCTTTATTTACTAAAACAGAAGAAATAAAGCGAATGTATGTTTCTTATTTATAGACTGGCTGTGACATAATATGGAAAAGAAAATCGGTAAACATTATTTAAATAGTTTCAAATATACAATAATGAATATATTTTACAAAAAAAAAAGTTAAAGGTATTTGAGTTCAATCTGGGAATCATGGAATAAGCATTTTTATGAAGTATTCATCCTACAAGCACAAGAAGATTCTGATCCAGAATGGCTGGTAAAATAGATACGTTGTTTATAAAATGTACATTTCAGCCTTATTCAGATTAATATTTGACTATGTTTAATACAAAAGCGCAGTTTTATTAAAGAATGAATTTTGCAACACGAGTTTGCAAAAATGTGCCACTTCTCCAGCTTAGCGTATTCAGCAAAGATCATTATTTTTGACACATTCTCTCACTTTTTGCATCTTTAAAAACATGCGTCACTTTGGGGGAAATGTATAACTTCTATTCAAAGCAAATCCGATCTCTTTTGTAGCTTATCACCACATTATCCCTGTTTTTTTCCTTTTTTTGCCACATTTTTGACTTCCTTCTATTTATGTAGTGCTGAATAAAACTGATCGATATCGGGAAAAAAAAGATGGTTATCGACAAATGCTGATGCTGCTACACTTCACATTACTTTCAGTGGATCTCCTTTTCCATCGATAACGCTGATCTTTTTCTTGAAACTTAGAAAAAAAATTTTTTTCTAAAATATCTCCATAGGGAACAATGGGTTTTCACCACCCTCCGCCAGGCGAACACTTTTTCAGAAATAAAAAAAAAAAAAAGTCAGAAGGGGGCTTAATAAATATCGATTTCAGCAATATCGATATTTTCAACCTAATTAAAGGTATATTGATGTCAATATGCCAAGGGAACACTTTTTCGATATATTTTAAAGAATATGCCCCACTTGTGTCCTTTTGCCGTGACTGTAACAGCCCTTTGAGTATTTATCATGTGTTGAAATGACAATTCGCCCAAAGCATACTAGTGTGAATATGTCGCAGTGCAATTGTCACAAGAATCTTTGAAAAGTGTGATAGCTTAAACAGAAGAAGAGCAATTATTTACCCACAATTTAGCGCACACTTGCTCTCACATGTCTAAATGTTTATCCTTCAATATTTATGTGTGTGCCACTTGCAACAGCTGTCTGTCCCTCTGGCATTCTCACTGTCCTTCTGTCTCCCTGGCACTGGTATTTGCTTCTCCCAGTGCCACCCCTTTGGTGTGACTAAAAAGCTTTCTCTTAAGTTGGCTTCAGGAAAGACGCAAGTTTAACAATTTCTTTGTCAGAGGGGACTGAGGGGCAGAATGAGACTTCTTATTGCTCCCAGGCACCCGGATGGTTAAAACGCAGATGTACTTAGAATTCAGTATGCACCGAAAATATATTAATGACAATGTTTAGAATCTGTAATTCATAAGCCATATGCTAACGCTTATTATTTAAAATGTCAGTAGTATTCTTCTGCACAAAGAGATACAGTTAAAGCATGATATATAGCAAGTCTTGTAGATAAAGACTTACACACATTCTAAGAATTTTAAAGAGAGGCCTACAGAGGCGGAAAGAGGAATAGGTTATAAGGGAATAAGTCAGTTTGGAAAATGGTTGATAAAATTAGCGAGAGTGCAAAGGATACTGGGAAGGCGATGGTGAAACTGCCTGTGTGTGAAGCAGAGAAATATACGCCATAATCTTGACCTTTGCAAAGAATGGACAGTGTGCAGATCATCTACTTTTCATAAACTACAATTCCCAGCATTATCTTCTCAGTCTGGTATTTGCTGAAGAGCACCATTTTCCCTCAGACCTGCTGAGTAGCATTGATGGTCAACCGGTGGACCCCCATGATTTTGGTAAAACTGCCACATTCTCTGCTAATCTTTTAATTTTTGTAATAACAGGATTAACTTTTTTTTTATTTCCTACTCAATGCTATTCTGCTGTGGCTTTATAATAGGACGGGCAAAATCTGCTTTGATCCTATAAACCTTTGCAGTCAGTGGGAAATCTGCATTTCATGGGCTGCTTTAGACAGAATTGTACACGATAATGCCTGAACAGTTGCTTTGAGTCCCTGCACTTTGACAATCTTGAGTGACTGCATTTTCCCAATGCTAATCATAGTAATATGGTTATTAGGTTAGAAATAGGCGTGTCTATTAACCCTGCGCTTACAGCATCCAGTATTCGGGTTGATCCAGAAAAAGGTGAAGACCCTCTTACTTCTCCTGCCAATTTATCCTAAAGGGGCTAAAATCTTGCAGTCTCCAAACAGCAATCAGAAATTGTCCCTGGATTAGCCCTCTGAAATGTGCATGAATTTCACTACCCATCGATTTAATAATTGGCCAAATAGATATCCATACCATTCATGAAAAAGCGATTGAAATCAAGCTTTTGTTGGAAAGCATTCCCCAGCATACCCCACTGACTTTCAGTAGCTTCTGGGAATTGTAGTCCACTGAGAGCCGAGGGGCCATAGCTTGGACTTCCTTGTTCTACATCCTGGAGCCTGGTAACGCTGTGACACAGAATAAATTGGGGTGTTGGGGGAATATAGTAGGGCAGAGAGGTAGGTGATGAATTGCATTGTTAACAAAACGCATCCTAGCAGCAGTATTAAAAAAAAATCCAGACAGACCTGGCATGTGACAGCATTAATTCATCACAGCCTTGGTTCTTTTTCATGTTCCTATTATATTTGTTTGTAAAAGTGGAAATCAATTTTGAAGGTAATTTTCTGGAAAGAATAAAAAGGAGGTGGGAGGGCAGAACAAGGCAGAAAGGGCAAAAAACATGGAAGATATTTAGGCCAGGCACAGCCCAGGGGCAGCTCTCGGCAAGGTGAGAGAAAATTGCATATTTAATCTCTATCTATGAATCACTCTTGTTCTTGCCCACCTCCTGCCAGAAAACAATGAGGGTTTCTTTTTTTTAATCTTATATTGTGGAAGGCAAGCATATACCAAGGTTGCTTACTAAAGAGCAGTCATGTTAAGTCTCTCAGTGAGCATGCTGGGAGATGTAGTTAACAGTCATTTATGTCCTCTTTCAACACTTATTTCTCTTTCCTGATTGCTTTTTGAGAAGCACTCCACAAAAATCAATGTCTGAATACGACAAGTCATAAGCAAAATGGTTTCCTTCTGCAGCTGATAAACAGCAAGTAAACTGAGCTTTAAGTACTGTCTCCAGATCCATAGGTCTCAGACACTAACACTGCGACCTCTGGACCAGGGGAGACGGGTCCCCAGTGGCAATCGAGTACTGGCCCAGGAGTGGGGGCCCAGTGCAGATTGTGTACCAGGGCCTGCCTTCCAGAAGTCCCAAACCTGACCCCAGAGGTGACTCTTTTAACCTCTCATACCAGCTGGCTTGTCTAACATTGCAGATGGCTGTGCCAGTGTTCAGCATGTTTCTATGTGCAAGCAGGTCTCTTTATTATAAACTGCTGTACTTGTGGGCAGGCTAGAGGCCAAACCCTGAGATTGTCTGTGCTTTCTATGTGAAATGCAAGGCTAGAGCTTTATAGGTAAAATGTAAGGCCAAACTTTACTATGTTTAGCAGCCAACAGCTCTCCAGCTGTTGTCGGTGCAAGTCCCAGCATCCACCAAAAGCCTATCCTTTTCGTAGTTTATATACATTTTAGACAATAAAAGAGGTTTTTAAGACTGTGTAAATTATGTTAATACTTTTCAATAAGCTGTCAGAAAACACTGTATAGGCAGCTATTCTGGTTGACTTTCTTAGATGAGTGGTGCAGATGTAGACCTGATTATCTTGTAAAATAAAATAAGTTCTTGCAAAGCATTACCAGCTGGGGTGGCATTGAACATCCCACTTAACGTATACAATACCAGTGGCACACAATGCATCTTGGTAGTGGAATCTGGTTCAAAATGTGCAAAAACTTGTACTTAAACTCATAGTTTTCAATGGGCAACAGTAACAAAAATGACTGGTAAGTTTTCCAGACAAGGTTTACCATGAGGAAGTAGCTCGGAGGTGGTTTGTTGCTGTAAACACAGCCAGTTTTAGGGGGGTGTAAACTGTGTAATTACCCAGGTCCTCCAATACCTAGAAGAGCCCTTACTAGGGGTGGGCGATAATGCAAAAAAATGATATCTCGATATTATTCTTAATAATATCGATAATGATAATGGATGATAGTAACAATCAAAAAAAAAAAATGAGAGCAGTTCAATACGTACCTGTTGCTTCACTGTTCACTGCCCTGTTCCCAGCTCCTCCCAAGTGTGCGGCTAAGAAGTTGAGGGTCTCCGTTGGCTGCTTTCTTCCCACCTCCCGGAAGCCCCACATGTGCCGCACAGGCGACGCACGAACACAGCGACGCACGATAACCCGATATTGCCGTCTTGCAATATCGGTACAACCCTGTGTGCGATAGTATCGTGAACGATACATATCGCACACCCCTAGCCCCTACTGCAAATAGACCAAATGTGTTATCTTTCTACTCTGCACCACCCTATTAAATATATCAGCATATGAACCTCATTTTAGTTTTTGCCCAGGACCCCACTCTGTCAAAGAAGATCCCTGACTGTAAAAACAATGAGCCATAGAGTGAAAACCCATAGTATGCTATTGTCTTCATTATTACAAACTAATACACAGGTAAATAAAACACCTACATAGACACATTGAGTGCTTAATTTATGTCTCCCTTATTCTACAATATCAGGTTCCTGATTCATTTCCTGACGCACACACATATATATACCCTGTTCCCCCAAAAATAAGACCTGGTGCAATTTTTTCCAATCTTAGAAATGTAAGGCCTCCCCTGAAAATAAGACCCAGCTGCAGTAAAGTATGAGAGATGTATCTTACCAGTACCATGTCCCAAAACTAAGACCTAATTGCAATAAAGTACAAGAAATATACGGTACCAGTACTGGGCCCCAAAGATAAGACATCCCCCAAAAATAAGACCTAGCTGGAGTAAAGCACTGGAAATATACTGTACCAGTACCCTGTCCCAAAAATAAGACATCCCCTGAAAATAACACCTAGTGCGTCTTTAGGAGCAAAAATTAATATGACCCTGTCTTAATTTCATGGAAACACGATATATTATATATTCCAAAAGTTTTCTCTGAGATTCCTACATCCCACCCCCATTTAATGGTATTTAATCCTTGCATAAAAGAAGGAGGGGATGTCATTGTGTGCATCTTTGTGTATTGCGGGGGAGGGTTGAAAGTATGTTATCTTGTTACTGCTACTTCTCCAGACCAGCTAGGGTGTCGTTGTGCGAGGTGACATTTGAATTTACAATTCTGCTGAGAAAAGCTATTAATTCACAAATTAACATTTTTTTCCCTCTCTTTCTCACCATCTCCTGTATCTTTCTTTCTCATTCTCTCCCTGTAACTCTCATGGATGTGCAAGCAATTGAAAAGACAAAGGAAATAGCCTTAAGGAACTGACTTTACTGCTAGTCTGTCTGTGCCGAGATTGCTACCAGTGCTTCTAGATATATAAACCAATTACCTGAGCAACTCTGTTCATGGCGGTCTGCTATTACCTCCTTTTGTAGGCTGGGAACCATCAACAAAAAAATAACATGCGCTGCTTTTTAATATGAGCCAGTGGGACCCTTTCTACCATTCTAGGGTCACACTACATTAGCATAGATTTTTCTGAAAAGAACTATTGTTAAATATGATATACCTGTTGGTCGTAGACCTGTAGATATAGCATGCTGTTCTTGAGTACTCCCTTTGGGTATGAATACTGGGAGATTAAGAATGAAATGATATCCCCAATGTAAAATCCAATCGAGAGTCATAGTCTTCAAATCGTATGCATATTTTTCTTTTTACATTTTTCTGGCAACCTTCGGCTTTCACTTAGGAATTTTACAGACCCACACCTGGGTCTGTGTAGCAGCTTTGGTGTTCTTAGATTTCATGGAAAACAGTTTTTATGCCACTAGATGGCAGTGTTATTCTAAAGTGTATTGAGAAATCCTCAATTTTGTGTTTAGATCCACTTGCTTGTAAAAAGAAAGAAATGTGCATACATAGAGAAAGAATTGTAGTTTATGAGACTGAATGTCCTATTTTCTTAAGAGATTTTAGTTTTCTTTTGGGAGCAGATTGAAAACTAGAAGTGTGATTAAAATTTGTAGTCCAAGGTAACTGTCCAAAAAAGGGTAAAGAGATAATATACCTGCAGACATCTGTTTAAATGACAGTAGAGCTCTAGTACCACACAAACGTCTGTTCAAAGGTACTTTGGAGTGGTACTACATCTATACTAGTTCTAGTCTAGTCTAATCAAGCAGGAGGAGGTCTGCCACATTCACAGGAAGCAGTGCCACCTGATGTGCCATCAAACTTGGGTAAGGCTACACTGCATTTTTCCACTCATGATTTTTCCTTTGCAGAAAAACAAACAATCTTTGCTTCCAGCAGATTTGTAATTTTTGCCATATTTTTACATGGTGGCAAGGCAATTGTAGAGTAGGCCTATGGGCCGCAGAGCAATGTGCTCCGCAGCAGTACAGCCTTGGTTCTAGAGTTATAGTTGGTCTAAGTGAAACATCACCCGGACCAGGCAGTATAGCAGCTCCTTTTCGCACTTGTAGACATTTATAACCTGAGATGAAACGGTCTGTGCACATTTTTAAACTCCACAGTTGTAGCTTACTGTCTCTTTAAGTGAAAACCAGTGAACGATAATCCCTGTTTATAATGTCGGTGTTGTTCCCTTTAATCTCACAGTTGGCAATTTGAGAAGTGATGTAACATTTCCCGTGACTTTAATAAAGACTAAAGCGATACACTTAATGATGCAGTTATTATTATTTTTTTTGAGCTTTTACATTTTATGACTGCTTTGTGCTGTTGACACTCCACTGGGTATCACCTTTTTACCCCCCTCTGTCAAATGATGATTGCATTCAGCTTCAAGTGCTCTCATTATCTAAGCATTTTTCCCTGTCACAATAACACGACTGCCTTTTTTTTTTATGGCTAACAGATCCTCATCAGATACTTGATTAACACTTGATAAAACTTTAATAGTCTCAACTCAACTTTTTCAGGAGCTTTGTAAGCAAAACCCATGGGATATGCAAGTTCTCTTTGGCCTTGTCAAGTCCTAGTCATTAGACTCGAGTCTCGCTTACTAAAAGGAAATCTCTCCAGTTCCCAGGATCACCGACTTCACAGGCATATCACTCATCAAAGCCCCAAATTATTAGCCCTCCCTCAAAAGCCTTCCTTATGGACTCTTTGTGTATCTTAGAGAACTTGCCATTGATTAAAAGGAGAGAGAGGGGGGAAAAATCAGTTTATTGCAGGCTGTAGACCAGTAAATAAAACTTATATCGCTGAACTTTTCCTCGTTGCTGTTGTTTGCAGGAGGAACATTAAATAGAAAGGGTTGTATTGTCTTTATTACTGCTTGTAATAAAAACTCACCTGCTATTTACTTGGGAGAAGGATTGTTAAGGGGGGAGAGACCCTCCCACATTCCTCAATATGCTGTTGAAGTTTTGAGATCCCCCCCTGACTGAGGTGAGTTATCTTCCCATCCCACACACTGTAAGAGATGGATAAAAATCACCAAAGGAATCAGCAGGCAGTGCCAGTAACTCAAACCGCTCTGACCGTTCAGTGAACCTAAACCTGGTGACCTTGACAGCACTGGAAGGCAGCCTCAGAAATCCCAACCTTTTCAGAGATGTAGACTGACGGTGACTCATGTTCCCTCTTTAAGGGAACATCATAGGAGACTTCGAAGAAGCCTGACATTTTTGAATTCTTGTCCCTTCTGAGCAGTCCATGCTGGTGGGGTGAAATGTATTCATAGTGTTGAATGAGAATCGGCTTAATTACAAATTTAATAAATGGTCAACCTTAGTTTAGAATGAAATAGATAATCATTTAAAAATGGATAACACAAATGTACATGACACATTTTTATTAGATTGTTCCTGTATTCAGCATGTCTTGGTTCAGCTTACAGGGAATCGAATTATTGGTTCTTGTACTGCTGCTGAACTGCAACTATCAGTCTACTTCAAACAGCTTTTGGGAGATGTTACTTTTAGAATATTGTTTGAAGCATCCCTCATCTAGAAATAAAATCATCCACAATAAAATAAAGCAGTTGCATATAAGAGAGAATTAATATTCCCTAATTATAGGCCTATAAATAAATAAACTGTGCATAAGCTATTCCTTAAGATTTAATTGAAAAAAAAAAATGTAAGCAGCCAAAATAACTGTTCAAATATATCCGCTTGCAACAACTGAGTGGATATAAATTCAGTGCTTCTTCTTTAAGGAAGAGTACAGGTGAATCTTTCATTGTATTAGTATGAGACTATTAATATGCTAGTTTATTGATGGGGTGTGCAATTTACTATTTATTTAGTAAGCTATTATTATACATAATTATACATATTGCAGGGTAGAGCGTAAAATCAAGGCACTTGCAAAATATCACCATAAATCCGCCAGAGGGTCACTAACCCCCGGCAACAGACTGTTATTTTTGTAATAAACCTATTTGTACTCTTACATTCTTAGGTGTCTTTATTAATGAGTTAAAATGATCTGGATAAAACATAAACTGAAACGGTGTTTTTTTTTCGCTAGTATGTTCAGACAGGACTGACTGGTTTTTACATGGATCGTATAAACTAAATTCTAACATTGAACAGTAGTAGAAATCCACAGGGAGATATTGACAATCAGATTGTTTCAGCTTTCCCCAGCCAGCTTCACTGGGGAAATGTAAAGATTACAGCTTGGAAAGATGAACATGCTAGCGGAATTCCATCCTGACATGAAGTTGAGAGAAGAGATTAAAGATGCCCAATTATGAATTTTGAATTTTTGAGATAAGACTTAAGCTTCTTGTGTGTTCAGACATGACAACAGGCAGACAACATTTATGATTGAAGTGCCTGTTTGTTTTTGAACACAAAAACACTTATGTGACTGTGTGAATCAACTTACACAGTCATTAGTTGAAGTGGAAGTTAACTCCTTTTGAGGAAGGACCCCCACTTCTACGAACTTTTTCAATAAATGAACAGGGCGTAAAGCTGAAAGTAAAAAAAAAAAGCTGTTTCTCTTAGAAATAAAGGATCTGCATTGTATGGCTACAGTAAAGTTCAATACTGAATGTAAAAAAACATTAGTTCAGCTGTAAGAGGGGTGCTGCGGGATGTACTTATTATATTCAAAAGGTGCTGAGTACAGTAATTCCGCAAATATTTGTTCGATCTAAGATTTTCTGTAGATTAACTTAAAATGGAGCTAATCAGAATGCAGATAAACTGTTGGTCTCTTTAAACACAATGTTCTGCTGGTCATCCAGGAATCTGTTATTAGAATACTCTGTAGAATGTATGTGATTGAATGGAAGCTGCCATATTGCTTGTGCATTATTTGAGAAATCATTGGAAGGTAGCACATGTAGATGTGTTCTCCAAGAGTGCTATTGCTATAGAATCTGATTTTTTTTTTCTTATAATCTAAGAAAAAAAAAACTTATATTGATATTAAATACATAAGAAAGGGAAGGGTGTTTTTGGACACTAAAGGAAATCCGTTGCCATAAATAGAAAATTTACCCTGCATATAATAAGATATTTTCCCTTTTTTTAATATCTTCTTTTCCAGTGATAACAAACATAATTTTTTTTTTCCCCTCCGGACATGATCTCACCATTGTAAGTAAACTTTATGAAGAAAGAAGGCTTTGTTGTTTTTTCCTAGGCCTCAAATCATGGAGAATTAAGGCCGTTGTAGATATTAGGAAAACAGAAGACTGCATCTATTTGCTGGGCCTCACGACTTGCTGTGTCAGACAAGCAGAATGAAGAGCTGAAAGAATTGAAAGTGTGGCAGTGTCAGCTCTCGCCGTTGTTCGACAGTGTAAAATTAAATTAATAAAGCCCCCAACACAGGAAAACATAACAGGAAATTAATGGCCCCTACTGTCGCTCCTGATGCAGTCATTTGCAACCCTGCTTTCCGCACCAAAGACTTCATAAATGCAAGCAGTTTCTCTAAACAAGCATAGTTAGAGCTGCATGCTATGTAATTTTTCGCCTTCTTTGTGTCCTTGCAGCTAACAAAACTGGCATTTGAGATTGGCTTGTGAGGTGCTTTCAGGCTTACTCGTGTTTCACATTGTATAGGCCTGAAGGTGCATAGTCACTCAACCTCATGGGTCACAAACCAGCCTCTGCTTCCCTAAGCAGTTTACTAACTGACACAATTCAGCAGTGGTATTTACTGACGTAGATCCCAGAATTCTGTATTGTCTAATAAATCTTTAGAATTGTAATTTTTAGCTTTTGAATCTGTAGAATGGTGATGGATTTGGTTTACAATCCAAACGCTGAACAAAGCTGCTTAAGGAAGTGTCTACTATATAGCTTTAACTCACTATATAAGGGACATATTGTTTATTGGGATTCTCATGGCTGGAGCAGTAAGTAGTCATATCTGATAATGGATTACATTACTAGTTTGAAGTAATTCTGTGTTTTGCAAATTACATTGTTTGCAACAGAATTTTCTTTGACTATCAAATGATTTTGTATTACTACTTTGAGCCAGTAGAGGATGTATCCAATTAATTCTGCTGTACCTAAGGGTTCAGAATCAGTTTTTAAATTCTCCTCGTGGAGCATTCATCCTAAAATACAACATGCAATGTGTAGCCACACACAGGACCACATGCAGGCTTTGGAATTGCAAATTATTTGCAAATACAGGACTTGTAGGCTTCAGTCTCTTTGGTTTTTGTACATGTGACAACTCCAATAACAGTGTAATAGTGATTAGTATATAAGTTCATGAAATTCCATAGC
>WMED01008848.1:0-16200 GCA_019650415.1 Pipa parva | reverse complement strand
GTATATAAAACAATTTGAATATTAATCTTGAAGGGCTCAGTTGCAAATCAATTAGCTGCAACTTCCGTGATTCCAGAAAATAAGACAGGGTTTTATATTAATTTCTGCTCCTAAAGACGCACTAGGTCTTATTTTCGGGGGGATGTCTTATTTTTGGGACACGGTACTAGTACGGTATATTTCTCATACTTTGCTGCAGCTAGGTCTTATTTTCAGGGGATGCTTTCTATTTCTACGCTTGGAAATTTTTTTTACTAGGTCTTAATTTTGAGGAAACAAGGTAGGGGCATGGAATTTAAAGGACAATTAAAGCTCCTTTTATCTAGGGCTGAATCTCAATTAAGCATGCTCAGAAGCAGAATTTTAATTTAAAACTGCTTCTGAGCATACTCACTTCAGTGAGTTTCAACAGGAAGCGGGAAGTGAAGAGGATTGCAGTGATTCGCAAGGCAAAAGATATTGGTTTGTTAGTGACATCAAGAGGCAGCGCTGGAGAGTAAATACCCAATCTGTAAATAGTTCCTCCCTCTAAAATCATCCCTAAATAATACTCCCATTTAGACTGTAAGCTCTATGGGGCAGGGACCTTCAACCTCTTGTATCAACCACAACCTAGCACTTGAAGTGAAGTATCTTTGTGAGAATATACTTGTATTGTACAATGCACTTTTCCCATGTCTGTATTATATTTCTATTGCTGAATTGTACAGCGCTGTGTAAATTTGTGGCGCTTTATAAATAAAATTGGAGAACTTATTAGTTTAGGGGTGATTTTTCTGGGCAAAATTTATTAAAATCTGAAAAGCCTGATTTCGCTTTTATGAGTTTATATAGAGAACATCTCAGCTGTTCGTGCGGTAAAAATCATTAATTTTTTACCAACTGAAACTTTGATTACATTTTTAAATGGAAAGGTAGACATACTCTACATTAGTAGTATGGCTACCTTTTTATCGAAAAACTCAATCGAAATTTATGTTGGTAATTATCTATTGAAAAAATGTTTGCAAATATTTACCACGAGAATCTTTTGAGATCTCACTGGAATAAACTCAAAAGCGAAATCTGGCTTTTCAATGTTTAACAAATTTTTCCCAGATTCTGAGTCTACTTAACTTGAATCATCATTTGCGGGAAGTTGAACCATCTCCACTTTTGAGAAGCTGCACATTTTGGACTTTATTTTTGGAACTATTTTTTGATTTACACTTTCAAGCTCTACAACTTTTTTTTTTTTTTTTTTTTAATTTAACTCAGAATCTGGTTGCTTGGTTAATTTATTTTAGCAAGACCATTTAAATGTGAACATTAATCATGAAATGAAAAGTGATACAAGTCGAATAACAGCAGAAAACACGAAGACCAATTATACATAGGCTTACCACTATCTTCCACATGCTAAAAATGAATTCCAAGGCTAACAAACTTCATGGAACACACTCAGATTTACAATGTTATGTAAGTGGATTACTCACCAAACTGGTCAATGCTTCTTAGATACCCAATGAGGGTTCTTCCATCTCTGAGAAGGACTAGGTGTTTTTCTGGAAACAAACAGAAAAATCTTACATGTTCGCATCACACAAAGAACTTGAAATAAGAATAGCAATACAAAATTATCAGATCTCCTAGCAACATTAAAGAGAATGATAGGTAGTTTAAAAATGGAGCTGTTAGTTAAGGGGACAAGAGACAAATATTGAACAACATCACAGGACATTGATCGTTATGAATGTCTCCTTCCCCTTAGCCAACAGCTCAACTTTGAAACTGCCTTTCATTCTACCTGATTTTAGCCTCAATAGCATCTTCTTTCTTTAACATGGGTGACAGAGGATCAAAACCCAATAACTGAGAAGAGTAGCTGAATATTAAAGCAAGAGGCTGTGCAGAACATGGATCATTAAGTATCTGCCCTTCTCCTAAACTAAAACAGCCCCACTGTGAAACTACCATTAATTCTCATTTAAAATTATATTGTTATATGATAAAGTTTTCATCGTGATAATGACACCTGTAGAGTCTTTTCATGATACTAAATATATTAGTTACCTATAGGCATATATACATTTCCAGCAGTTTATATGAACAATAAATAAAAACAGATTTGTTGCCTAGGGTCTGATAATGACAGCTTTTTAGACATTCCTGTGGACAGGACTTCTACTCTCTGTATATAGATGCTGCAAAGCTTTTACTTTAGCTAAATTAATCTTGTAGGTGTAGCACTCTGGTACCTCATTTGAACAGTATCCCCCTGCAACTGGCACTCACCATGCACCATCCAAAGAAGTGAGGTTCCAATAAGAACCAACAGGTTGAGAAAATTGAAAATGAACAAAGGTATTCCTGTTACATACATAATTGAGCACACCAAAAGGCACTGAAAGATTTCTGGCTGTCAATTTCGTTATTTAATCTTTCAGAGTTGTTGATGGCACACTGGAGAGGAAATATGGGCCAAGGTTAAGGCTATATAGCTCTAGTGCCTAGTAGCAGTAAGAGGGAATTTTGGAGGAGTGAACTGTATAATTTACATGATGTAAGTTTGTGCTGATAAGGAGAAGCAACTGAGAGGAATAAGTAGAGCATCTTAGCTGAGCTAGGGGTAGGTTAGCAGGGAAAGGCTAATGAGGATGGTGTATAAAGATACAGGTGAGAGGGGGATATTTGTTAACATGCCGAAAAACACAGTAAAAAGGCTTTGTTACCCATCACAAAGGTAATGTTAGCAAGTGCAAGTAAAAGATGGAACAATGAGACACACCTTTAGGTGAATTCAAAGAAGTGAGATTAAATAAACTGAAATATCTTTCTTGATTTTCTGAAAAGGAGATTAATGATAGGCAACAATAGAAGATTAAAATGCAGCCAGTGATAGTAGAGTTTATAGAAAAGCTTTTATCAGAAATTCCCGTTCAGTAATCAGGTAGGACAGAGTTGTATCCACATTCATTCCCAATTCAAGTTTTAACATTATACTTAGTGACCAACCTCCTCCCACAACAAATCTTACGTTTAAAACCAGGAAAGGTAGAAAAAGGGGCTGAAAAAAAATTGGATAACACTTGGGTCACAGTTACAAACTGAGCAGACACAAATATACAGACAAAATGAAAATTATATTACCAATTAAAGTGAGTCAACACTGAGTGGTGCCCTGCACCGCTCAAAGTGCCAACAGCAATTAGTAAACAAAGTAAAGCAGTACTTCGACACACAAGGGCTTTTGACACCACCCAGTGTCACTTACTTTCAAGGGAGATGTTGAAAGAAAAGAACAAACCTGACCCTTTTACTTCACACTGAACCACTTTAAGGTTGTGCAAATTTTCTATTTAAGTAACTTTTTTAACTTGTTTCCGGTCTACATTTTCTGTTCACTACCCCATCCCATTTGATAAAAAAACTTACATTTTTTTTAGATGCACACCTGCTCATTTCAGTCTGGTTTCCCCTATTACTCTGACCCCCACCCTATTGCATCTAAGCCTCTTTAAATACTTTCAATTTACTATGCTGTACACAACTTTTTCCTTTTTATATCTATCCCTCTATCAAGCAGGTGACAAAATACCAAGGAAGGCCTCGAAGCCATTGGCACCGTTTTATCTCGCAGAGGAAATCCTGCCTGTGCAAGCTGGCATGGAAACTTTCTGTGGGCAGAGCAGCAACACCAAGTACATTAACAGCAACTATGGTGAATGGGAGTGGAAAGAAAAGCTAGTTTTCCCCATAGACTTCACTACTAACAGTGTCCCATGAACTAGATTGTATGCTGCAGACGAACATTTGTAAAGCAATTAGGCAGCAAACATCTGAACTAATTACTAATCAGCACAGCAGAAGGGCAGCAGTGGGGACAATACTGCTGAACCATAACTCTCTATTAGAAGTCTGGAAGCTGCAGCCTAAAACACAGACAGTGGAGCCACAAGTTAGAGAGTCCTACCAAACAACCGAGCCTGGGGTGGGGGAAGTAGTTTAGTGAAGCACAGAATACACTGTAGGCATGGGATACTGACTGTCTATATCCTCTATGAGGCTGGCGGTCCCTGGCATATAATTCATCCTCTTATTATTTTTTTTTTTTTCGCCCTTCAGCGGGCAGCGTCTCACAAGTGTCCAAATGCCGGAAGAACCGCCATCGCATTAAAAAAAAAAAAAAAGAAAGAAAACAAAACAGACACTTCCGGCGGGACGAGAGTTTTTCCTTAAGGGCGACTAAGCTAGGGCTGTGACGTCAATCTCGCGCGCCAGTTTTTAAAGAGAGCTCCTTTGGCTTTTATTTCGTTGCCCACTGTTACCTAGTTACGTTCCCTGTAGATTTGATTGGCTGTTCGCGGACGTGAATAAACAAGAGCGTTTCTATTGGTTGATGTGAATAAGCACATATCTTAATTGGTTACAGCCGCTCTGGGCGTGCTGAAGTTTCCTCCTTTCTCATTGGCTAAAGCTGACAGACTTTCCATTAGGTCTCTTTACTAGAGACGCGACCCGGGTGACAGCTACTTCCTCCTTACTTTGCATTGGCTAGCCATAGTTGTCAGAAGGGCGGGATCTGTTTGTGAACTCGCTTTCTATTGGCTGATCCATTCTTAGAGTTGCTGCGATTGGCTTATGGCAAATTGCCTTCGCTCTCCTATTCCCCCTTTGCGTCGGCGCAGTTAATATTTGTTGGCACGGCGGCTAGTAAGGCGGTGGGTCCATGTCGGCGGCACATAGGCCAGGGGACGGGGGGAGCGGATACTATGGAGGTGCTGGCGGGGATGTGTTGGCGAGGCAGCGAGGAGAAGGGGAAGCAACTTGGAGGCCTGCATATTATCCACAGGAGGCGGGGAGAAGTTGGGCCGGAGGAGGAACAGGGGGAGGGGCTGGAGGAGCTCCTCAGGTAAGCAGTGGGGGAGTTGTCAATGTGTAATGTATGTGGTGCTGATTGTCACTATACAATGTAAATGATTGTATAGATTGCTAGCTCTGCGGACAGGCATCCAGATCCTCTTGTTATAGTCTCTGCCTGGCTCTCAGAGAGTCATGTACCTTCCAGATTGTCATTTATTTCACTTCTATTAATCTCTTCTCCTATATCTTGTGTATTTTATTGTGTTGATTTGTTGAGCTTGTTGTCCCCTAGTTGATGTTTCTAATGAAACACACAATCACACACTCATACAGGCACATTTCTAAGGACACTGTACCCTGTGAGGTTACAATTGATTTGTAAAGCTTGGAATCATTGATTGAATAGTGGAAAACCAGCTTGTTCCTAGGATGCTGAGTGTTTGCACAAAACCACAGAGTATGTAATGTAGGAAAAAGGAAAGAAGCTGCACTGGCAGGTAACTTAAACCACTGTGACTTTATTGGTGTACCTGAATTATTAGAGTTTAAGTTACCTACCAGTGCTGCTTTTCTTCTCCATGACTTATTGATTGAATTAGGTGAAACTCAAAGGTGTGCTGTCTTAAAGAGTTACTGGCCATCTGCTTCTTTCTAATTGTTTTGGCACATGCAGTTTTCATTGTCCCAAGCCCCGGAAGCTACTTTCAATTTGTAAACCACTGGGGGGAAAAACTGAATATATTGTAAAACATGTTTCAATGGTGACCGTTTAGTGCTGGGGAATGAAATGTACCTTTAACACAAACCCATTTTCTGATGTCAGAAGTAGTCCTTTTATATACACATTTATATACTTGCAGATGTTCAGCAGATCTTTGTTACTACACACCACCTGGTTGTGCACTGTATTTTTTTTAACGCTGCTAAGCCTAAGAATTAAATCACTGACTTTAGATTTATGCTGATCTGTTGCAAATGGATTAGGCTAGAGAGGAATGACTTTTGTATGAAAGTGGCTCTGAAAAAAGAGCTTAAGATAATGCAACACTATATATTGTGCAGTTTTAGGATAGATCTGGACGTGTTTTGTCATCTGTAGTTGACATAAAATTCACTGGTTTGGGGAAGAAGCCCGCTTCTTGTTCTAATAGTACTGTATTGTTCTTTTTTATTCTTTTAGTTGTGTTTGCTTTTGGTTAGCGATATTAGGTTAATGAGCAATCTGCCTCCTATTTAGATTGTAAGCTCTGTGGGGTGCAGACCTACATATTCTTGTTTTAATCACTTCCTAGCATTTATAGTGTTGTATCTTCATGATTTTACATTTGTCATTTGCATCACTTGTATTAATTACATCTGTAATGTGTGTATTATAATTTTACTGTGAAATTGTTTAGCTCTCTTAACCCAGAGGTGCATTATAAATAAAAGCATATATATATATATATATATATATATATATATATATATACAAAAATAAAAGCACAGTTCTTTTTAAGTAAGAGAACTGCAGAGTTTCTAATTATATTATTGTAAAGTAGTGGTACATGCAGCATGTTCAACATGGCTGTTTTGTGTAAATTTATATATATGCAAAGTAGTTAAAGTAGTGTTAAAGGTGTAAAGAAACATTCGCATTACATGTTTGATCCACAAGAGGGATAAAAAGAAATTTGAAGTTGTTTGTATTACACCTCAGTTGCAGGTGAGGGAGCATAAATGCCAGCCTAGATGGTGTGCAAGGTTATACAGGTAGTCCTCGGGTTACGACGGCCTCGAGTTAAGTCATTTCGGGGTTACAACGCTTTATACGACACCTCGTTCTGACTTACACGGTTTTGCGATGTAAGTCGAACTGCGTGCAACCACGTGTAGCGGCTGTAGTATAGAGGCCAGGACTGTACCCAGTACCCGGTTACACGAGGAAAACGAGTCTCCTGCACACCATAGCACCCTTCATTATGGCTCCCAAACGTGTTAAGTGTTTGCAGTACAGTACTGTACACTGTTATTATGGTGTTATTATGGTGTACAGTACTGTATGAACGTATGATCCGACTTACATCGAAATTCAGTTTACGACACCGCATAAGATCGGATCAACGTTGTAAGTCGAGGACTACCTGTATTGCATCATTTCAGTTATTTTTCACAAGAATCCAACTAGTTTCAACATATTCTGCATTACAGTGAAACAGTGGCATGCCATGGATTTACACAAAGCAACCTTCCAGCAGAATAGAACAGTGTATTTTAGTCTATCAACAGTAGGTAAACCATAGCTTGCACATCTCTAATTTAAACATTTGTTGTTGACAATATACTAATTGATGCTTGTTTCCTATGTCATGTATAAGAACTAGTTGGGATGCTGGGGATATTAGTCTATGCAATATACGTATCTAATTATCTATAATTTAAATATGTAGTTGCTTGTAAAATCTAGATTAAGTGTTATTATAGAGTAGATGCTTCAAGCAACAGGTGACTTAGTTTATTTTATTATAGAGTTGTAAAAAATGTTACAATGATAGTTACCTTTTTAGTAGTACTTAATACTTTAACTTTTTTTTAATCTTATATATATTATTCTGAACTAGTTGCAAGTGGTGAGTCCTTAGTAAAAAAAAAAAAAAAAAGGGATCTGTTTTTTCTTTTATAATTTGTTTCTTATAGATCAGCGGTTCTCAACCTTGTTGAGACCGCGACCCCCTGTGACGTCGCCGCGCGGTGTGATGATGTTTCTGCCAAACGTCATCACGTACGCGCGTCACATCATGACGTTGCGGCCGAAACGTCATCACGTCGCGCGTCACGTGATGACGTTTACTGCCGACGTCACCCGCAGGAACCCTTATAAGAAGGGTTCCTACAGGTGCTTCCGGGAGTCGGCGTGGTTCTCGACCCCAGTGGGACGGCCTCGCGACCCCCACCGGTTGAGAACCGCTGTTATAGATTGTCATGTCGCTCACCATCAGTGGATACACATAAGTCTTAGGGCGAAAGTTATTAAACTCAAAAAGGCCAATGTCAGCACTTTGGCTAGCAATCCGGAGCCGTTGAAGTCACCACGCTTCCGGGTCGCTAGCCAATCTGGAGCCACTGACGTCACCACGCTTCCTGGTTGCGAGCCAATCCGGAGTCGCTGCCATCACCAGCTCCGGATTCAAAAGGTCTGAGCAGAGCCACACTGTATGGCTCTCTCAGCCGAAAAGGTTGCAGACCTCTGCTTTAAGCAGTGTGCTGACCTTTTGGCCGCATAAATTAAGTTGGAATGCAGGAGATTACAGAGGGAAAGCTGACTTGTGCACATGTAGTAAGTAGGGAAGAAATGTCTGGGGGAGGGTATCTTTTCATGGAAAACTGGCCAGTACATGTCACACACACATTTCCTGGTGCAGGAGTTTATCACTGCTGTCTATTCAATCATTCTGCATCACATGAAACAACTACTGGGGAGAAAAAGGAGTTTTATATGTATGTGTGCAGTTATATAAGCACTATAATGCCCCTTTAATACATAGCATTAGATTGATATGCACCTCTTGTAAGAGAAACAGTGCAATACTAATTGCTATAGTGTGGCCCTATCTTTAGGTATAATTACTTTTTCAGACACATGTCTGTAATGAAACTACATTTATTTATCGTTGCATCATCTAAGTCTTCATTTGTTTGCAGCCTTTCCTTCTTATTTAAACCATTCATTCTAGTTGGTTGTTTTGAATTTACACACCTTCCTCTGTCTTTCTTTCAAATACATTTGTCTGAAACAACCTTCATGTGTCATTTTCCTGCTCAGTCTGCAAGTTTCTTTTTGGCTTTGAGCCAGATTGAATAGCTTCACACATTAAAGTGCCATCTGCCAAATTAAAGGCACTTAACTTTCTGGGCAATCTCAGTCCCAGTAATAAAAATTCAAAGCAGATTTGAACCCAATCCTGACCTTTGGAGAACTTCACTTTTAGGGTGTTATTCACTAAAGTCCGAATTGTTGTGTATAGGTGCGAATTCACCAGATAAAGAAAGTCGCAATAGGCTGCTACTGTCGCAGTCGTGTTTTTATAATGACAATATTGTCGCAGTCGCGACTATATTATGGGAAAATTGTTGCAATCTTAACATTAAAAAATTGTCGAGACTTTACAATGGGGAAATTGTCACAGATTTGCTATGGGAATCCGCTGTTTGTGAATTCGACAGTTGAATTCGCACCTTAGTGAATAACCCCCTTAAAGTGCACCTGTCATCTCAATACTAACACTAATTTAGGTTCTACCAATGAAATAAATATTTTAAAAAATCTATATATGAATTTTAAAAAATGTCCATTTATACAACATTTCTCCCTGTCAGCCTAACTTTTCTTTCCTGGGTTGAGTTGGGCGGAGCTAAAAAGATGATTGACATTATAGCTCCTCCAATCAGATCCCTTTTAGCCTGTGATTTAAGGGATATGATTGGAGGAGCTATAATGTCAATCATCATTTAGCCCCACCCAACCTGAGTCAGAATGAAAAGTCAGGCTGACAGGGAAGATGACAGAGAAACACTGTATAAAGGTACATTTTTTAAATATATATATATTTACAAAACATTTATTTCATTAGTACAACCTAAATTAGTATTAGTTTTGAGGTGACAGGTGCATTTTAAGTTTCAATAAAGCCTTCATCTTCTGGTACACTTGCCAGTCAGTCTGTACGTGTTTAAATTAGCACAGTAGTGCATTATTGTGCTGTAGCTGTTCCAAATATTTGCCTTCTATTTCCGCCTTCAATTTGAATTGAAGCTAAAAGTGCTTTCCCTGTGCATGCATAGCCCTTCCCCATCTGAGCCCTAGGTGCAGCCTTTAATCCGATTGTAGAGCTTTGGATAGAGGTACCAAATGGCTGCACATATAAGGCTTAGTGGGTGGAGGTGGAACTGGCTGTAAGATTTGTGGTGGCAATAATGTGTGAATACATAGGAAAAGTGCAGAAATCCACTGTTATGCTAACATATTGCCATTAGGTGAATGCCTTAGTGACCCTTTAACTTCATCAAGATGGATAAAACATTACTGTTTCTGTTTCTTTCATTATTTTCTTTTATTAAAGCATAAAACATTTGCTCCTACTTATTGTGCCATGTTGTATGCTAATTGGCAATGTGTTATATCAAAAGATTTATCAAAATGTAAACCTGAGACTATATAGTATCAGAGTATTGAACCAAAACTACAAACAATAGTAGCGGTCAAAAAAGGAAATTTACAAGCGTGCAGACAAATGATGATAATGTCCAAATAACCGCGCTGCTCTCCAAAGAAAATGGGCGCTCACCTCTCAAATGTCCAATACGAAAAGTGTGAAAAACCTAAAAAAGAACGCGCATAGAAAATGGGCAAAAATAGCACCCCATTAGTTGTATAGTATACAAAGTGAAAAGATAAAGCACCAAATGATAATTCAAATAATCCAATGATAGTGAAGAAAGAATATCTGAAACGCCTTGTAGTGCAAAAATCACATGTGCAATGGCACCCTCTAACAGTAGAAAGGCTCACCAAATGTATAAGGATAACACAGCCTTAAACAGATCTTGCAGTTCTTTTGTCCAGTAGAAAAAGGTTATAATACCGAATCAATTGGAGGATGGTACTCCATTCAAATCATCATCCCAGCAGTCAAAAGCTCCATAAGCAATGAGACATAACAAGTCTCAGGATAACAGCCATAATGAGAAAGCAGAAAAATGATTCATAGTGTAAAACTGCTTTTTAATTACATATTGATATACAGTAGATAAAAAGGTACTCACAAACCAATGAATATAAAAGAGCTCTCATAAAAAGCAATCCTCCTCTCTCAACGCGTTTCACTGCTATCCAGAGTTGCAGTTTCATCAGGAGTAATATTAAATGAAAAATGTTAACGATAGGCTATTCAAAAGAAAGATTTGCACCAAAAACAGAGACTATGTAGTATCGGAGTACCGGTACTGGTCATATATATAGTTGTTGACACTCTGTAATTTGTTTATTTTTAATAACTAAATCCTGAATAATATTTCTTAATACATATACATACACACTGTCTTCCAGTGTTTACCAATTGTTTTAAAAACCTTTTTGACTTTTCTAAATATCTCCTAGATTAATATACACAACACGGGAACTGGAATATTAACAGCTTGTCTCATAAAGGCGGTGTCAGCTTTATTATATAATATCTACATTTTAAAGAACCTATTCATCAATCATTTGATCAAAAGCCAACCCAGAAGCTCTTTTTATTTGCCTAAAGATGTAAGAGAGGCTAGAAAACATTTAGGAAGATATTAGGAAGGGACTTTTACTATTGTTTTCAGCATTGTATCCACACTGAGTTGTATTTACGTTGATCCTGCACCATCATTTTTGGTGGGGTTTTATGTACAAGCTACTATCCTTGCCCTTCTGTTTCACCACTACAAATGTACTGCCGCCTACAGTTGAAAATACACATAAGACAGCAGTTTAGCTCGTCACTTACCACTTCAAATATATAATAAGGTTGTGGTTATTCAGTTATTTCCGGGCTTGTTTTATTGAAGAGCTGACTTTCAGCCAAATTCTTTTGTGTTCCTTGTTCTCTTAATGCTGCCATAGTCAACATGACTAGTTGCAAATAATTCCTTTACAATTTGCATCATTCAGAACATGACGTGGTGGAAATGCTTGTTATGGCACATACCTAATTGTATTTTCTTATGTAACTCGCCTGCAAATCCTCTCCCTAACCCTGTTAATTACAAATACAGTACATTTCTTTGTAGTATTAATTGAGTTGTTCTCCTAAACGCACCTAAATCTCACATTTACCACCTTTCATTTAAGGTAAGATCTCCTTATCTTTCTCTCTTACTATCTCTCTGCTTCTCTCTTACTATTTCTCTGCTTCTCTTTTACTATCTATCTGCTTCACTCTTTCTATCTCTCTTGTTAGAAAATGTTGTCTGTGTAAACAAGGGAATGCTTATAAGGGGTTTAGTAGAAACCAATTTGAAAGAGAATTGGTTGCAGTGGTTGCTAGGGATTAAGAGGCTTGGGCATGCTTTGACACTATTTATATATTGCTTCCATAGACTGTTAATAATCTGTGGGTCTAAGAGGTCTCCCTACAGGACAATACACTATAAATTCATGTTTAGACTAGCCCAACACTTTTTGATTCCGTCATTTCTTCTACTAAACGGTTCTTGTTATCCATTGTGTAAATGTATTTTTCCAAAGTTTGATGTCTTATTTTATATATAAATCAGTTTCATTGCATATTGCTATTCCCTTACATATACAGTGGATATTTACATGAATAAATATAAATATAAATATATATATATATATATATATATATATATATATATATATATATAAAACTACATTATGATTGCAGATAAAGGTGTGCTTTTGATTTTAATTGTTTTTGTTTGTTATTATTTGAATGAGTCTTACCAAGAGGACCTTTAAAGGAACAGTAACACAAAAAATCCCTCTAGGATTGCCATGGCAGTTATTTAAACACTTGTAAACATGTTATCTTTGAAGTTGAATTCATGATTGATATGGATTTCTGTCTGTTTTTATCTTTAATGATGTCATGTTATCCCATTGTTGTCTATGGTGCTTTCGATATTACTTATTCAGGAAGTATGCATAAAAGCCCAATTTTTTAAGCTAAATCTATTACTTTATAGACACAATTTAGAATTTTTGAAAGCACAGATTGAATATATAGTGACTATCAATGCATTTGATGCATTTTTATTTTTTGTTATTATTCTTTTAAAGGAGGTAGGAGAGAAAGGACTTGTTTAGGCTGGAGTCACACTAGCTGCTTTTTAGCTGAGCAGGAAAAACTGTCTCCATTGTTTCCTGTGGGATACTCCACACAGGCTATTGTGTTTTGCACCATAGACAATAATGAGCCTAGTTAAAACAAAAGTCAGCTGAAAATCAGTTAGTGTGACCCCAGCCTTCAACTTCAACAATACAACTAGGCAGAGGTTTGTTTAATTAACAGATTAAAAAATGGCTACTGTAAATATATGTTTGAATTTTTTAAATTTATTTAGCGCATTTGAATAGGTTATGCAGCGCTATACAATCCAACAATACAATTATAATACAGACAAGGGAAAAGTGTGTAACAAAGAACAAGTGAAGTAAATTACAAACTAGGGGTGTGCGAGATATATCGTCTAAGATAATATCGTAATCGGTGCGTTATCGATATGCAAGCTGTCATTATCGACCGACTCCACGCCTTTAGAATAGGCTGCTGCAGAGACTTCCAGGAGGCGGGCTATCAGAGTGGCTGCACTTTTAACGAGCTCTGTAACAAAGTTGAGACCCAACTATACACATATGTAAATAGAGGCCGTGCACGTGTCAGGCCTAACAGCCACTGACACACACAGCACCAAGCAAAAACACCAGAACCAGACAAACCAAGGATTAATCCAAACACAGCTAATCCAATTGTTTCACTAAATTGAAATATAAGACTTAACACATTTTTAAATAATGCAAAATATCATTTATTATCGTTATCCATGAAATTACAGAAAATATCGAGATATCATTTTTCAGCAATATCAGTAATAAATATTATAGAGAAGGTTTATTATAGGTGATTCTTTCCATAGTAACGAGATATTTTATGCTACAATAGACATCATCGATAAGCTTCTGTCTTTCTTCTCTGTTAGAACACTTCATATTCTGGTTACAGTCCAAACTGCTGGTCCTGTGCAAGTCATCCTCAGTCTCCATATCACTCTAGTTTTCCAGCTGGGGATCAGGTAAGTGTATACACAGATCTATATGCTCCTTATATTTTAGACTTTATTGCCCTGGGAAACGATTGGTACATGGGTGGCCGAAGTAAATATAGATAGTCATATTTATTCTTTTTCTCTACTTTACCTTCTATTCAGCTGTTGTCTATATTTGAATTTATTGTTTTTTCCTATGGTTTATAGAGGATGGAGCCTTATACTAATGGCTCTTATGGACCTGCGTATACTCAAGCTTCTATGAATTCCCCTTATGCTGGTCTCCACCAACCAAGCCAGTACTTCCCTCCTCCTCCTTCTTCACAAACACCGTATCCAGTAGATCCCTACAAACAGTCAGGTGGGACTCCTCAGGCACCTCCACAATGGGGTTACCCTCCTCAGCATGGCTGTCACAGTGTTCCCACTCAGCCTCAAGGATACCCACCATATCCACCTCCTCAAGTGAGTAACCTGAGAGATTTATTGTAATCAAATCAGCAGCACTGACATGTGACACCACATATTGCCAGGGGTCTTTATATATACTATACAGATATATAGTATAATTATACTGAAGCACCTAGCCTGCTGTATAGCATATTCAGTTCTACTCCTGTTCCTTTGTTATTCTACAAAGAATTATATTCCTGTTATTATTGCGTATTTATAGCGCTGACATTGCATGCATGCACACACAGTTTACTTTATTCTGACTACTGTGACTTAGTTTGTTTTGGAACTGTGGGAGTTGTTTTCAAATATTTTCAAGAAAGCATTGCCTTAAAGTGCACCCGTCACCTGAAAATGACATTGTTTAGACTAGCATAGCATGCTAAACTAAACAACTTTGTCATTTAAATGTATTAAAAAATACTTACCTTATCCCACGATGAATCTGCCTCTCAGCCCGACTTGAGTCCGGCTGAGAGGCTGTACTATGAAGCCGGCTTACTTGATTGACAAGCCGGCTTCATGACACGATTGCGTGCGCGCGCACACGATAGCGCGCCTCTAGGCTGGGCAGTCTCAAAGCATATGTGCTTTGAGTCTCCCCAGCCAGTAATGCTGACAGCTTCCCCTATAACTGACTTGGAAGCTGTCAGCATAACTGGCTGTGGAAACTCAAACCGCATATGCTTTGAGCCTGCTAAGTCAAAAAAAAAGGGGGAGATGCGCAGAGTGTGGGGAGATGCGCAGAGTGTGGGGAGATGCGCAGAGTGTGGGGAGATGCGCAGAGTGTGGGGAGATGCGCAGAGTGTAGTGGATGATGCTGTGTAACCTGATAATGCTAGTGCACGTGCACGTGAGATTTGGAGACAGGGGAGGAGAGCCTGCTTGTTAGAGGGTGTTCCTGTAGTGTTTGAGTGGCAGTTCAAATAAAAATTGGCAGCTTGTATGTTTTCTAATCAAGCTGAGATTGAAGTAAGTGTATTTTCAATATGCAAACTTTTTTGGGTTCCTAATTACTTGATTTACATTATAAAGTCACATACTTTATGAAACTGTAATAATCCTGAGCTGTGACGGGTGCACTTTAACACTGGCTGTTTTTCAGCTGGGTAGGAAAAATAGTCTCCATTGTTTCCTGTGGGATAATCCACACAAGCTATTGTGTTTTGCACCATAGACAATAATGAATGTTATTAAAGGAGAACTAAAGGTCGAATGAAAAAAGGAGACCTATAAAAAATACCTTCTAGTAAATTGAAACGTTGCAGTCACAGCTTGAACTGTGTTGTCATTTCACTTCACGGACGCAGATTTGACAGCACTAAGGAGGGTATACTTATGCAAAAGAGAATACATGTCATCATGCTCATTGCGCTTCTTATTTTTTTGCCAGTGAGAGGGGTGTTCTCATTGGGGGAGCAATGAGAGTGATGATGTACACCAACAATTGTCTCTTTCTCACCCAGCGTCTTACTTATGGTTTTGTAGCCCATTCTAGCTTTGTGCAAGTCTATGATTTTGTCCCTAACATCCTTAGAAAGCTCTTTGGTCTTGCCCATGTTGTAGAGGTAAGAGTCTGACTGATTAATTGAGTCTGTAGACAGAAGTCTTTCATAAAGGTGACTATTTAAGACAGCTGTCCTTAATGCAGGTACCGATTTGATTAGGTGCCAGAACTATTAATGGTTGGTAGAGGATTAAATACTTATTTCTCACTACAAAAATGCAAATAAATGGGTAGTGACTTGGTATTCCAGCAAGACAATGACCCAAAACATACAGCCAAGGCAACAAAGCAGTGGCTCAAAAAGAAGCACATTAAGGTCATGGATGGAGTGGCCTAGCCAGTCTCCAGACCTCACTCCCATAGAAAACTTATGCAGGGAGTTGAAGCTCCGAGTTGCCAAGCGACAGCGTCAAAATCTTAATGAATTAGAGATGATCTGCAGAGAAGAGTGGAATAAAACCCCTCCTGACTTGTGTGCAAACCCCATCATCAACTGCAAAAAACATCTGACTGTTGTGCTTGCCAACAAGGGTTTTGCAACCAATTATTAAGGGGGTAATTCAGCAAGCAGCGAAGTAAGCTAGGATGCGTTCGGCTCACTT
>WMED01008847.1:0-15000 GCA_019650415.1 Pipa parva | reverse complement strand
GTAAGCTGATGATGGAACGACCTATTCTTACCAAATTTTGACAGATGTGAGAGGGGTTTGTTTTCAAGGATACGCAATACACAACCAGCTAAATGTTTACTGCAGAAAGTTAATGAGAGGAACATTTTTGTATAATCTGTAAAGTGCAGCGTGCATTGAAATCTGAACAAGATTTTTTTTTTTTCAAGAACATTTAAAATAAAAAAAAAAAGATGCTATTGATTTTTTTTTTTTCTAGATCACATCTCTTTTATGCTTTATAATGATGGTATTAAAGCAGCAGTTCACTTCATAAGTAAAATAAGTGTAATTCATTATTCGTCATTTAATTTTCACTTTATTCCATGCATACAGTATACAGCTTCCGGTGCTTTCTTTATATGTACTTAATATGTAACCTTTTCACTTAACACTTCAATGGGGACATATTTACTAAGACCAGTTCGATCATATCGTTGTTCATTTTTGTTTCCCTGTATTTTTCTATTCCCCTGATTTACAAAGGCTCAATGAAAATGTTTCCCCATTGAAATAAACTGTTAACAGGGGCACACTTTGCAATGCTTTTCTATGAAGGTTCCTTCCATTACAGATCAATATCAACTTCTCTTTTCAGTGGGGAAATATTTTAGATTTAGGCTAAATGACAGGACCAGCTCCATAGGGAATAATGGGTTTACTCCAGCCTGAGGGCGGATAATTCTTTTGAGTAATTAAAATGTATTTGAAGAGCTTAGTAAATAGGAAAAACATGCGATATCATTAAATATAGACTATTTTTCCTGCATTTACTTGTCCGGGGGTTTGCAAACTTTGAAGAGGAGGGAGCCATTTTGCTCCCTCAGGAGTATTCTTGCCAAGAGTGTTGGCACCGTTTATGTTGTCCTGCCATTTGGGAGACAGCACCTGCATTTAAAGCGACCCTCATATTTATGTTTGGCATGAACCTTTTGGTTGTTTGTGATGGTTGATGGAGTGATGTCAGTTCTGCATATTCGCTGTTTAGCACATTGTTGCTGCAATGGGGTGAATTGTTGTGTAGTAATTTCCGAGTGTTGTCAGGCAAATAGTAGTGCCATCTTCACGTGAATCTGTTTAAAGGAGACAATGACAGCATAACTATCAGCCATGGGCACGGGCATTTGCAGAAGTTAAGTTTGAGGGGGGGGGGGCAGTGCTGCATGTGACGACGTCACCATGACGTGCCCTGTTGTCCTGTCCTATCTACCTGATGGATAGTGGTGCATTGGAGGTCTAGGACTACTCCTAATGCTTCCCATTGGGTGAAAAGCCATGGACTAGCAGCACTTGCACCCCCTCCAGATGCCTATGCCTTTTACTCAGTCCCAGTCCTAGTTGAGTAATACTTTATCATACTGACCTGTCTGGTCACTCGTAATTGGCATTCTAAATGCCAATAACTATCTCTTTTTCCTCAATAATGACAACATACTGGCAAAATGAATGAAGGACATTGTTACTTTTTGTATTTTGGTTATCGGAATTGTTGCCACAGAATCCTTGCAAAGATTACAACATAGTTTACAGCAATTGTTTTTATAGTCACTTTAATGGCAGAGAATGCCTAGGCCATGTTGGTACTTGTCAACCACGTTTTTTATTGCCTTTTAACTAAAATGTCACCAGAATGGTATCAGGAAGCCTGTATAAACCCCTAATTTACCACTTTTACTCAGTCATATCCACATATTCAGACAAGTTCACCTTGGCAAATTGTCACTTTGGCACATCATGAGTACCCTAATTGTTCACATAATGTTGCAAACTGCAAGAATTATTCACATAGCAGAAAATTTGCAAATTTGTTTAACTTGTACAAAAGTAACAAAACAAGATAAGTTATTTTATAATATGGGTTACTTTTTCAGGGTAGTACATACATAATGCTATATGCCATGTTTAGCTTGTAAAACCACATCTATTTACAGCAGTGGATCTCAGACAGTGAGGCTAACTGTGTGTGCTAACTTAGGTGAGGCCCAAAAGCAAATCATCGTAAAGTTGTAATGATTCGGGGGCTTATTCATCTATGGTGAAGTAAAACTGATGAACGAGTCACAATGCGCCTTGTCTATTTTTCTATTACGACACACTTTGATGTTTGATGAAAAGTCAAATTACCTGTGCACATGCACATACAATGGTGTGAAGTGCTCCATAAGTCTGCGACTGTCGTAAGATGTCAAATTAGTCTCAAATTCACCTCCTCACTGACTACATGAATATGGGGAAGTGGAGAATAAATGTAAATTCAAACTTTTTTACGTGATTATTCTGTCTTTCATGAATAAATCCCTTGGTTTTGAATAGTATCCCTGATAAATATTTACAAAAAACTCTCACGTTTTGAATAAAGTGCTTCTGTCACCTTACAATAAATCTAGTGGGGGGAAAGTAACTTATTGGGGTGCTGTTAGCTTCTAAGTGATAAACTCCGAAATTAGGCAGTACAATTCCCTGCTTTCCCATCTCCACAGTGTTTTCTTTCAAGGCTCCTCCATCAAATCTTACAAATGATATTTAGAGGAGCCACAGTCTACACTTTCTGCTAAATTGAAGCACTCCTGTTTATAACAAACTGAGATAAATTGCCAAATAAAAACTAGTAAAGTAACCATATATTTTCCTGCCTTTTTGTGATGAAAAAAAATAAATGCCCATGCAAGATATATATAATATGTAAATGCTTTACATAAATGCACCCCTCCTTATCACTTTTGCATCTCAATTATAAGTAGAGTGCTATCACCTACTACTCTACCCCCCCTCGCTATATATACAGTATATGTAGTGTATACACAAGGCATGTTGAATTGGAGCATTTCATAGATTTAAGTACCAAGATTAGTCCATTGTTGTTTGCTTACTATGATGCATTCATCCTGGGACAGTTTGCAAATTGTTGAGACTGAACAATCCCAGGGCTGGTTGACTAATGCTGGATCATACAGAGCTGTCTGGTCACTCCTAATTGGCATTCTAAAGGAGATTTAGGAAAAAATCATATGAACTGAAACCTTTCTGTTTTGCAAGTACAACACGTAACATGAACTTAACAACTATTTAAAAGATTAATGTTCATTCCTAACTTTAAATAAAACCTGTATGTCAGCTAATAAAAATAATGAGCTAAAGGTCATAGATAACGGCTTAACCCCGTAGTACAGATCTCTGGTAAATGTGTCTACTAATGATGATTCTAAAATGTAAGCTGATGGCTCTTGAATTTTTTTCTTTATGAATCCCTTGCACAGAGATTATAGAAGATATGCAGACAATTCACAGTGACAGATATTTAGCACATTTAAGCATTGCTGTCTGTTGGAATTTATTTTAGGGGATTATTCACTAAAGTCCGAATTGTTGCATATAGGTGTGAATTCGCCAGATAAAGACAGTCGCAATAGGCTGCTACTGTCGCAGTCATGTCTTTATAATGAAAATATTGTCGCAGTCACGAATTTATTATGGGAAAATTGTCGAGACTTTACATTGGTGAAATTGTTGTGGATTTGCTATGGGAATCTGCTGTTTGCAAATTCGACAGTCGAATTCGCACCTTAGTGAATAACCTCCTTTAAAGTTTATTTACTGATTGACCAGTGTCTCACTGTTACCATTTACTAAAAATTAATTGAAGATGCTTGTTTATTAGCAGATTTGTGCTTAGGTTTTTAGTTTTGATTTGTTACTATGCTTTTTAGAACTAAATTTTACTTTCATGTCAACTATTGACATTTCTATGAAAACTTGATTTGGCTGGCTGGATCATAGATAATTGACTCTGTACCTGATGTTCACAAGCTGTTTTCTCACTATTTCGCTGAGTTGCAGGAAAAACAAGTCTTGAAGGGCCTTATTCACTAAATTCCGAATAGTCACATATAGCTATGATTTCACATTGGGGGGGTGGGGCTTATTGGCTAAAGTGAGAATTCAGCTGTTGAATTCTCAAACAAGAGATTCCCATAGCAAATCCGCATCTGCAACAATTCACGTCCTCAACAATATTCCCATAATGAAGTCGCAATTGCAACAGTATCAGTCTATTGCCACCATCTTTATTTAGCTGGCGAAATCACACCTTTACACGACAATTTGAACTTTAGCCAATAACCCCCTCGGACCCGCACACTAATAAAGGCAAACCTAAGAACATCTAGTTTTTTTATATATTTACAAACATTTCAGTGGTATTGATTCCTATCTCATGTGTAAGCTTCCATATTATTTAGGAAAACATTTTTCACCTACAGACAAAATGTTCTGAAAAGATATAAAAAATAACATTAGAAATGCTACTGGTCATGTACTGATTAAAAAAAAAAAAAAAAGAGTATTACCATTACAACAGAACTGTTAACCAATAATGTTGAAGCATGGATTGGGACCATCTACTAAACCAATCAGTTAAGCCAGGGATGGCGAACCTATGGCATGCGTGTCAGAGAGGGCACACAGAGCCGGTGCCATACCCTGCCTTCAGTACAGGTCGCAGACCCGATCTGAAAGTTTTCAGGCCGGATCCGTGGCCTGCACTGAAGAAGCGCACACGAGCAGGGGAGTTCTCCTCCCCCGACGTGTGTGCGCTCCTCCCCCGGCGCTGGCGTGATGATGTCACGCACCAGCGCCGGAACTTTGGGGGAAAGCACCTGTGGGTGACGTCACCTTTTTCGCACTCCGTGCCATAAAGGTTCACCACCCCTGAGTTAAGCTCTCCCTCAAATATATATTTGCACAGTGAAAACATTATAAGCAACTATTATTGCAGAATGTATTAACGTTTCTCTTTGTGACTTATGGTTTCTATAGTAACTGGTTAATAAGTAAGGTCAAGGTTGCTTTATTGCCTATAATGCAGAGTACTATAATTTATAATGTACATTCTTGCAACTATGGAAATCCCTTTTTATGCTATTTTGCAGATAGCATTTAAATGGTGAGTTGGGATAATTTTGTATTGCAACAGGCATTCCTAGAGGGCATTCTTGTCTCATACTTTTAATAAATCTAATAAAAATGTAGCATTAAAAGTTGCTCAAAATATCCATTTTTGGAAATACAAATATTCTGTCTGGAGCCAGAAAAAAAGCAAAACAATTCTATTTCGTGAAGTGTTTAAAAGGTTCAGAATGGCACATTCTCAGTATTTTAATGTTTTACGTGTCCTTTTAGTGGGGTAATACAGTATTTGGAGAAAGAGTGCAGATTTATTACATTGTGTACTTGGCGAGGCCCCAGTGGGATGTTTTACTATCTGTTTGCTTTGTGCCCAAGTTTCAAACAATGAAAGGGGCAGTTGGTACAACTGACATTTGTAGCTGTGAAATTAAATAAACTGGCACTTTTTGAAAATTCAGCAGTATGGTTTGGTAACTTAAGGAACACTATTGATGAATTTTTTTCATTTATTACTTAAATGTCAGTTGCCTAAAATGGTTTTGTTTATAATAAAATATATATTTTGCTTGATTATATTGTATATATGTATACATGTATATTTTTATTTATAAAGCGCCACTAGGTTACGCAGTGCTGTATAAATCAACAATACAATTGTAATACAGACATGGGAAAGTGCCTAACATTGAACAAGTGTAAGATATTACATAAAATTATGAAGATACAAGAGTTTCAGTTTGCGGGATAACAAATTAGAGGTTTCCAAGCAGTAAAGCATTAATGGCTGTAGAACAAAAAGCCTTCTGATATATAGAAACAAACAATATTATATACAGTAAATACTCATTTTATCATTAGCAGACCATTTCTGATTTAGATGTATAGTAATTGTTTCATAAAAAAAAAAAAAAATGAAGTTTTAACTATATTTGCCTTGCAATCCGTGATCTAGTTAGTCCAATAGCTTTGAGGCCAATTGCTTTTTTTAGTCTAGTCCTGTACATTCTCCAGATTTTAGCTACTTTATCTAATTTCTTCTACAGAGTTAAGATTTAAACGTGTGCCAATATATGAAAGGTTAGACTAGAGTCTCCATAGGTTATATGACATCATAATATAAAGTACAGTAGAACTATCACAGCTTAGGAAATTGTGGTTCAGTTTACTAGCCATGTTTTAATGCAGCTTGCCTTCTGTTTCTCAACCTTCTGTGTACATGCCTGCCTGTCTGTTCTTTCCTACTTTCCTATTGGGAAAAGGGTGACTAGCTCGCTTCAGCTGTGTTATTCTTCTACTGTAGAGAAATAGTAGAAAGCAATAAGATATGATTACAAAACAATTCCACTTTCTAAAAAGAGGAAAACAATATATTTCCTTAGCTGATATATATTTAGGGGTTATTAATAAGATAGTGAATTCTGCAAATATTAAACATTTGGTTAAAAAAAAAAAAAAAGTAAAGCTGGTGTCTGTATTGTTAACATTTTTACCAGCAGTCCATTCAGTACCACCACTAGCATAAATAGAAACTAAAACAATGTTACTGTGGGTGAGATCAGTAAGAACTGTGTAAAAGGTGGATGTAACATTACTTTATTTTTATATCCAGTTGATAAATATGCTTCTTAATACATATTACACATACAAGTGGGATTGTGATGATCCCAAGGTCTTATTTGCAATGTGCCTCTAATTGTTTTTATCTATATAGAGAATATACTGTATAATATATAGGTAGATACAGATAAATAAATAGATTGCTTCTGCCTACCATGTTTAGAATTTTTTTTCTTTAAAATGAAATGAAAACTTATCCATTTGTGTTTTAAAGAAAGATGAATAGTTTTGTATTTTCTTTTAATACTTTTAAATTCATTCCTTGTGATGTCTCCTATTATGCAAGTGAAGGCTTTGGTTATTCTATTTAATGACGTGTAATAATAGTATTATTATGTACTGCAATACTCTTGAGAAATAAGATATCATAGGGCAAATTACCAATAAAATATCAGCCATAATGAGTTTCTCAACAGAGATTTAGATATTGTTGTTTTTTTTATTAATTGGTAGTATTAATTCAGTTCTGATTTTACCCTTTATTATTTAATTAGAGACTAAAAGCTGCCTTGACCCAGCAGCAGAATACTCAGGTAACGAATGGAGATGCAACAAAGGGACAAAGTTGTGGAACTGTAAGGACTCAGTCGGAGGAAGTCCAGCCTCAGTCATTACAGCAGCCTGCAACATCCACTACTGAAACACCGGTATGGGAGTAGAAGAATATTCATTGATAATAATGAATTCATTTTTTTTTTTTTTTTTGCCAATTGGTTGAATATAAGATTGATAATTGGTCATTTAAAATTGGACATGCAGATTTTGAAAGCAATTCTATACAATTTAGTGTACAATGTGCAAACTTTAACTGGAGGTTATTCTAATGGTTTCAGTGCAGAATTATTGGATGCAGCTCTACAGTATATTAAAATAGCAGACTTTCTGCTGTAGTCTGGGTTACAAAATCATTGTTTGCACTTAGAATAATTAATTATACAACCCAAATGTAATTACTAAGAAATATTTGCTATTTCTTTAATCGGATCTTAATTACATTTTTTTATGGGTCATGATTTCATTACAATTCTTACCCATATTAATTGTTTTTTTCTATTTGCAAATCTTACAATTTTATTGAACATTGATTCTAGAAGATTGCATTTCAGGTTCTAATAGTAGGTATATAACCTCTCTCTCTTTTCAACACGTATATTTCAGCTTCTTTTAAATGTCATGTGTAAGCCTTAAAGGGCGAAATCTACTAAACTCAAAAAGGCCAATTTCAGCTTTTTACGTTTATTCCCTGTAAATATCGATATTTTCCAATCGATTTTTACTGATTGAAACAGTTCTATTGAATTTCTCAATCAGATTTTAGAATGGAAAATAGCCACATTAGTACTTTGGCTACTTTTCCATCGAAAAATCCAATCAAATCGTTTTTATAAGTAAGAGTCGATAGAAAAATATTGATCTATATTTACCGATCGAAGAGCAATATTTACAGGGAATAAACTTGAAAAGACCTATTTTGCCTTTTCGAGTTTAGTTATATTTCACCCTAATTGTACTTTCCATTAAATACCACCTTTACAATCTCCAGTTAAGATTTCTTACTCTTCACCCTTTTTATTTATTTTTTTATCAATATTCTTTTGTGATAGTAATATAATATATTATATCATTGTAATTGCTAATATTTTCAAAGACACACTAATGATTGTGGTAGGTGTTGCGTAAACCCTTATTCCTATGAAAGTGTAAATCACATCTGGAGACCAGAAAACTTTCTATATATAAGATAATAATTGGGGGTTATTTATCAAGCATTTTTGGGATTTTTAAAGATCGAAAATAACTTTTTGATATAGAAAAAATGCATAAAAAAGTTATTTCTTACATGACAAAAAAAAAAGAGTATTTTTAAATAGACAATACCGACATAACAAAATAAAGACTGTTCCTCCAGCAACAGGCCATTAAAAAACCTTTTCGACTTTGATAAATATCAGTGTGTTTCATATATGTTAATAGCAACTTTACACTTAGGGGAAAAATTAGAAAGGTCTTTTAGACCAATTCAATTTGTTGGGCTACTTTTCAACGCTATTTTTTATTATTTGCTGAACTTTTCCATTTTGAAAATTTAAAAAGCAACAATAAAAATCTGGTATATATTTGTTGATCTATCAAATTTGGCACATTTTGCACTGTTTTCAGTGTGGTTCACCTTCCATTGCATACCAATATTGATAAAGCCAGTATTTTTCAACCCAAAACAATAATAGGATTTCAGCAGTCTCAATCAGGTAAACGCTTTTCAGTGAGAAAAATGGATAGTGCAGCTTTAGCTAGGGCGAAATTTATTAAAGGCAAAGTGATCGATCGATCGAATTTTCGAAATTTGAAATTTCGAATTTTGAAATTTGTAAAATCAATCGACATTTCAACATTACAGATTTTGAAATTTCAAAATTTGATCGAAATTTCAAAATTCGATCGATCGAAAATATACGACTTTAATAAATTTCGCCCTAGGAGTCAGCAGAATGGTGACAACTATATATTGATGCTATTTTCAACACCTTTACCAAAACATGGCCTTTTATGTCCAAACTTATAAATATTTCCCTTAGCGTTTTTCAAAATTATTTCATAGTTTGCATATATCAAATGATATAGTTAATGTCAGCTGCATATTTTAAAGTTGGTTTCACCTTTGTGTTGTGCATTATTGTTGGTCATTTCTATAAATTACACAATTAAATTGGCCCTAATGATTTAATCAGATTGTGCAATAATAAGATCAGAGAAGAAATGAAAACTATTTACCAGCTATGCTATAATAATCCTGTGTGATTTTTTATAAAAACATCTTTCATGGGCTCTACATGATGGGAGTTTTCATTTTAGATAAAAACACCATCTGAATTGTCCTTTTTGGTTTCAGGCTTCTCCTATTCCTCCTGCTCCACAAACTCAAAGCACAGGTGGGCGCCGAAGGAAAGCAGCAAGTGATGACCCAGATGAAAAGAGAAGGAAGTTTTTAGAACGGAACCGTGCAGCTGCTTCCAGGTGCCGGCAAAAGAGGAAAGTTTGGGTTCAGTCTTTAGAGAAGAAAGCCGAGGACCTCGGCTCTTTCAATGTGCAGCTACAGGTATTTTTTTTTTCACCATAACAAGTGTTTACACAAGTATGTGTGTATAATTTTATTTATAAAGCACCACAAATTTACGCAGTGCTGTACAATTCAGCAATACAAGTACAATACAGACATAGGAAAAGTGTATTAAACAATACAAGTAAAATATCACAAGGATACTTCACTTTAAGTGCCAGGTTGCAGTTGACACAAGAGCTTGGAGGTTCCTGCCCTGTCAAGGTAAATAGTAAAGTAGTCCCTCTGATTCACTCACTAAAATATATTAAATGGATAATGTAATATAGCATAGATCAGAGTTCTGCTTTTGTAAATAAAGCTATAAAATTTTGTTTTTTAATTTTTTTTCTTGTTTGTTCATTTTCTTGTTATGGACTTATGTTGATCAATAAACATCCAAATAATGCTTGTTAAAAATTATTTATTTTCTTATTATTATATGTCCAAGCATTATATTATATTATATACAAATGTAAAGTCCATTATCAGACAATTAAATGTTTTACCTTTAAGCTGATAAAGTGTAGTAAATGCATACTAATGTAATAAACAGGAAACACTGTACCAGCTATACAGAGCGCCTTCATACAGTGTTGAATTTAAGAATAAAAAGTCCTTTCACATTACATATGTTTGCAGTTCTTGTAGAAGTCATCAGACACCTAACTCACTGATTGTATTTATTTTATCAGTGACATATAGACAATCTACATTCCTCTGTTTCAGAACATATTTGTGGTTACGGGATCGTTATGATAATTTGATACGTTAAAAAAATCAGGCTGAAAACAGATGCATCTTATTTTGCTGCATTGCCAACACAGAGATAACATTTACAAATACTTATAGGAGTAGGTACACACACACACCCACACATATCTGGGTATTCAACAAACTCTGCGATGTGGCAAATTTGCCAGCTATTGACAGTTGCTCGCTACACAATAGATGACTACTGACGCAGTTGTGAATTCGCTATGGGAATTCACTGTGTAGTCAATAAGAAGTAGAGAATCAGAGCATAGCAACCCGAAGTGATGAGAATTCATTTCAACAGCCAAATTCTCACTTTGCTCAGTAACCCCCTAAGATACATAGACATGCCTGGTTAAATGTTAAACATCTCCCGACTGCAGTTTATAGCCTGGTAGACTTTTGTTAATATGGTAGATTTGCTTTGGTACTGTACATTTGCCATTTTCATAATCTCTATTTTTATCTAATAACATAATTAATCATTTTAACATACAAAGACTTGAAAAACATGCTTCTTGCATATTTGCTATGGCAGAAGTAGAAAATGGTTTGATTTTCATTCTCTGATATTAAAGTGTGGTTTTTTTAACAGTTGTTTTATTTGTTTAAGTGATTTGTAACTTTGACGTTTAAAATAATATTTTGATTACAATTGGTAACGCCTTTGCCTTGAAGATTTTTAGTGGTTAAAGCTCCTACTACTGTTACTTTCATTTATGACCTCAGTTAAGCCTTCGATTGAATTGGGATTTAAAGAATTCACTGTATATCTTGCATGTGGAAAAGTGTTGAATATATATTTTTTGGGGGTGGGGTGGTTACAGAAAGCACTCATCAATATTATTGATATTCCAAAGCTAAATTTTTTTTTTTTTTTTTTATTGTGGCTATTTGTACAGTGCCAGCATAAGACTTATTTACAACATTTTCAACTAGGTATATGTATTTCTTAATATGGACAGAAAGTCTTTGCACATTGATTACCAGTTAATTAGTGATCAGAGGGTATGCCCTGCCTACAATAACAAAGTGTAAATTGCACAACATCAAAAGAAGTAGTCATTATTACTATCCTAAATTTTCAAGACTCAGAGTAAGCAGTGCTTAATTTTTAAGCAAACTGGAGTGGGGGGGTGGGAGGGAACAGACAGATAGTGTCTGTCAATATAACTAGGAAGTTTGCAATGTAACTTGTAAAAAATGCACAGACATATTAAGGGGCCTCTTTTGTCAGGTTGTGGGGGGGAGGCTTTGATTTCTCTTGGGAGCCCTGGCCTTGCCACTTTATATCATGTATAAAGATGCAAGCATTCTTATGTAAATTTTGCAAGCCATACTTGCAATTTTCAAAAGAAAACAACTCCACAATTTATAATCAACTGACTTACTGAAGTCCTATTTATTATTTTAAACAGATCGTTTATACAATGAAATCACTTGTCAAAACATATAGCTACATATTGTTATAGTTTAAAATGTACAAAGATAAGAAGTGATTGTGATGTTTAAAAAAAAAATGTTTGTAGTCAACAACATACTTAAAATATAATATAAAAATAATATATATATATGTAGACATTTTAACCATACTTGGAACCAAGACGCAGACAATACAATCTAATTTGTAGTACAAAAATAAATGAAAAGGCAAATAATGTTTTTGTTTATAGTGATCTCAACTGGGTGAAAGACTGCCTTCAGTTCATTAGATACTGTAGTTAAAGTTCTATTTTATAATATAATATGGCATTAAATTATACTACCTATGTGTTACTTAATCCCTTATATTGGATTACCAGACTAGCATTCACAGAGAACATGGTTGACGTATGTAACATTTAAATCCGAAATAAAACAAAATCAGAATTAAAATGACTTCTTTCTGTTATTGACAATGATTGTTTAACTCAGAATAGTTAAATTTTTTTCATTGGCAGATTTTATAACACTTGGTTTAGTCAGGAAATAAAAGCAATAGTTTATATTGGGTTATATTTTTTTTTTTAACATGTAACCCATATGACTATTTTAGTGCCAAAGATTAACACCAGTGAAGAAGAGTCCCTGATGGCAATGAAAATCAAAGGTTGCTCCTTTGTTCTTCATTTAGTGGGGTATCTGCACCATTTGGCTCTGACTTCTTACAGCGTTTCATTTGATGTCTGAAGGGCGGAAACATGGGTAACATAACATCCATGCAGATAAGCTTAGACAGACATGATTGGACCAATCACAGACTTGTTGGGAGACTAGCAAACACTTAAGGAAACATAGGACTTATTTAATTTAAAACCTGTGGTTTTGAGGCATAGCAAACCTTAGGAAGAAAAACAGACAAGCTGGTGCCAATAAAAAAATCTAGCACAATATGGAAACCGTGTAAAAGCCATATGGCTACTTAAGAGCTCTGTTACTATTAACTCTGTATTTGCTGACAAGGGATAACTTTATTTTCTTGTTACTTTTCATTTAATCAAGATCATTAAACTTTGATTGTAGGTTGTATAGTTTCCAGTTAGATAGAATTCTTCTTTCGAGGTACTTGGCCGTTAAGCATTCTAACGGTATGTACACTTCAAGGACAAGATATCTAATATACTCTAGATACATAATATACACTCCTCATAGTCCTGTGTATCCTGTGGAATTTACCTTGAAAATGAGAAGGGAATGTATCTAAATTCACGGAGATGAATAAATGCTGATTCGAGGACAGCTGTCTTTAAAATTGCTGGGTCACGCAGACTCATTCATTTATTAGTTAAATGTATAGCGGATTCTCTTTAGTCAAATGATCGAGAGAAACCTTATTTCTTTTTTTTTTTATTACAATCCTTTTCTTTAGAAAATAATTATATATTCTGGATGAATGATCTTCAAAAGTTTGGCCATAGGTCCTTTTTCCAAACTTGGATGAGATTTTGTGTAGAAAAAGACCTTTGATATCTCTATTCAATAGAAGGGGAACTGCATTAGCAACAGAACTTGTGCAAATATTGACAGATCAATATTTATCAATATTAATCTTTTAGAAAAAGCTGGAATTTTTTTACCAGCACTTTATAAATCAGCAGAATCAAGAAGTTCAGCAAATAGAAAAATAGCAGCTAAAAGCTTTGAAACAAATCAAATTAGTCGACATTACCGTTTTAAATTTCTCTTATTGTATCATTATCATTTTTGTGGGTTTTTTTATTTTTCAAAGGTAAATGTTTCCCTTGGTTGTCAGTGGGCAGTGTGGGAGCTGAACAGCATGTGTGAAAGCTCTATATATTCACTAAACACTTTTAGCACCACTTGCCACTTTTATTGTGTCATAATTTCTAAGTGAGGCTTGAACATTTTGCTTGACCTGTCCCATAAGAGATTCTTAAAATACCATGCCTTACAGTAAATCAAATAAATTCGCTTTGCTTTTTAGCCATTTATATCACATTTTACAGTTCAGACTGTTAACACCATTAGCATGAAACAATGTGTAATAATAATAATATAATAAATTCAGGAATGGATTGGCATGCAATTTGTAAACCTTGCACCAAGCTGGCTATTTCTATCATTTATAAAACAAAGTTGTATGCTAAACTTATGCTGCACACAAATGTATCAGTGCTATTTTACATATATAACTTGTTAAAGAGGATATCCACTTTGGAATGAATTTTTATTTCGCTGTAGTTAGCGGCATTCTAAGATATTATGCAGTTGGAGTTTTTTTTATTAATTACTTCACTTTGTTTTACGACTTTGTAGTATTGTTAAAATATTTCTAAAGTGAAAGTTTTTATTTGTACTGTGTTATCTTGTCAGCTTACTGTGTTTTTGCATACATTTATTTATCTATTAGTTTACAACCCCCCAGTCCAAAGACTTCAACTGTTAAATAAAAATTTAAAAAAAGTACAGGTAATTCCTAGAAAAGATGAATCATTTTGGGAAGTACATCACTAAATATGGACAGTTTAGTCCACTGTGTACAGAAGCCATTTGGTAATTCTGCATGTTTAAATTTATACATTTTAAAAAAAATCTACCATATTGCCTATGCAGAGATATTCTACACAGGAACATATAATAGGCCAAAAGTGTCCCCGTTAATGACCAAAAGTGATATTAAGGAGGCGAGATACATTAATGACTACCATCCACATGAATGAATGCAATTATTTCCAGAATCAATGTCCTGTGTACCCAATAAGCTAGGGCTCTAAACTGTACAGTCTAAGCAGGGAGCTCATCTGAAAATAAGGGTTTGAATTTTCAGCTTGTGGTCTGAGATAGCAACATTCTATGGAAATGTGTCTATAGTATAAAAGAGGTGGGATTTCATCAGATTAAATATCTGACACTAAACAGAACAAAATGCAAATGCCCCTCTTAACATTCTTCATTGGTTTACCCCAAAAAATTTACCCATTGCCCATTAAACAACATGTAATGTTCAGAATAGTAGACTGATTATAAAGAATTGATTTAAATGAACTTTGAAAAATGTAAGCACCTTCTTTACAAGACACAGAAGTCCTGTTGCAAAGCCTTTAGAGAAAAGGCACTCTACACATTTGTGTTCTTGTAAAAAAAAATAAAAAAACAGACAAATCACA
>WMED01008846.1:0-16663 GCA_019650415.1 Pipa parva | reverse complement strand
ATTTCATGATTGCACTATTTCAAATTATTCTAATTCGTTGACCAGCACTTGTAGATGAAGCAGCAACTTGTTTAAGCAGTGGTATCTTTTACTCTGCTGTTTACTCGTACTAGAATGGTACTGTGGCTTTAAATATCAAGCACAAGACAAGTATTTGGATTGCTCTAGTGAAGAAGATGGTCTCTACCAAGTCTGTTTGTTATACATTCCGATTGTGATTGACTGAAGCATACTCTGCAACTCCCGTTTGGTGAATGCTGAATGCCAGTCTTTAAATGCCTATGTTTGTGTTACTATTGTAAAATAAGTGCAGTCAATCTGGGAACGCTGGGAGCTGAAGGCAAGTTTACAGATTTTTTTTCTAATTTCATGCAAATAAAAAGTGTTAATTTGCATGGATTTTGAAAATAAGCAGTGGGTTTTTTTTCCAGCAAAACCTTAAAAGACAATTTGGTTTGTCAACAATCTGTTGAGATACTACCATTCAGAAGCTCTTGAGTTGTCCATGGGGAGTAGGAATGTCTTTCATAAACTGAGTTTTGTTCCCATGGTATTCACATTTAACTAAAAAAAAAAGTAAATAGACATGTTACGTCAATTTCAACAAACTTTTTATATTTTTATACAGAATCAAATGACTCCCAGGACATAGGGAAAACTCCTGGTGGACCCAGGCCTCAGTGGGACATCATGGAGTTTCGAACTGCATCATTATTGCAAATCCCTGAGGGTAGAGTAAAGCAGGTAAGTGTTTAGAGACCAAAATAGGTAGGATACAAGGATATCATAAGAGTCAGGCTTTCGGAGAACATAGGTGGGGGTTCCTTGGCTGAGCACAGTGTGCTGGAGACAGGATAACACTGTGGGAGAGATGATTGGCTTGGAGACATCAGGCAAGCTAGTTAGACAGCACTGGGGAGACTTCCTGGCTGCAGAGCCTGAAGCAGGACACAAGGTGGCCATTAGACAGGAATCAGAAAAGTGCAAACAGTTTCCCCTGTGAACCGGAAGCAGACAGAAATGGATCCGTTTGTTGTTTCCTAGTGGGTTCTTGACCTTTTGTTTCTTGCAAACACTGCATACATCATACATAACTGCATTGATAAATAATATATATATCAACATGCTACATGCTCTATATTCTACAGTATATTCACCTTAGAATTCATTTCAGCATGCTGTATATTCAATGGATTCTAGGACAGTTTGCAATTGCTATTTGTTTTCTTTTTTTTTTTGTGGTTTTGCATTTAGTGACTTTGTTTAGCCTTGTGTTATTGGTGGTGGGGGGGGGGGGGGGGGGGGGGGGGGTTGTTTTGTTCACCCTTGGAAACCAGAGAATCAATGAAACTTATAATTCCTTATCATTTTGTTTAAGGTTTGTACGTGCTCTTTTTACATTCCTCTGTTACTGGTTGATAGGTTATTAGATCCTAGCAACCAGAAGATGCTTAAATGGAAAAACATAAACTAGAAAAAATGTATGTAGTTCAAAAATAAATTAAGACCAGTTGCAGATTGATTTAAGATGCAATTAATTCCAAGGCAAAACAACCCCTCCAAATGCCAGAATGAAGGCATGGTCAAGACGAAGATATGAATTTTTATCATTTACGTTCTGTACTGTCCGTAGCATTCACAGTGACTACCCCAGTATATTTTCAACAGCAATTTATTTTTCTTTTATAGGAAATTCATCATAGGCAGTGTAAAATGATGCCTGCCTATAAACACAACATACTTCTATTCCCGTGTTTAGAAATCTTTTATCTCGTTTTTGGATAGAATAAAGAGTCTGTTTAAAAAAACAACATTCCCCGAGCATTAAAATAAAGCAGAGGAAATCATCTCACATCAGCTGAAGATTACTTTAAGCATTAAAAAAAAAGCAAAGCGTTAATAAAGCTGGAATTTGTGATAAAACCAGCAATCTGATTGAGTGTGCCTTGTGCTCCTTTGCAAGGATTAGATAAAAAAAAAAAGCATCAGACTGAACAGCTTATCTTTTGTTTATTTATTTATTTGTTTGTTAAGCGATGTACAGATGCCCCGGTCGCCTTAAAGCAAAAGAATAAGCATATTTTGCAGGGTTACCATTTTTAGGGTAATATTTGATCTTTTAATCCCGTTTGCATGTTTTAAGAAGGAATGTATAGCAAAGTTTTGTTTTTCATTTCGATGTATCTTTATTTAACCTTCCTGATTTATTCCTTTGGTGTAACCGGTCCTTTAAGAGTAAAGAGAAGAATAATTGTAGGGCCAACGGAATATAATAGCCCCAATAGCCTTAGTTTTCTTATAAAATTTTTTTTTTTCAAAAATCATTGAATACCAGCATTGAAGTTGACTATCAAGGACACAGCTTATGTTCTTTAGAGGAAAATGATAGAAGTAGACAGAAGATTGATTGGCACAAATAATTAGTATTTCACACTGGCAAAAATATTCTAAATATATATATATATATATATATATATATATATATAAAACAAAGCACATAAAAAGTATTCTTGTCTAGCAGTGTAGTAAAGATGCTCCTTGTTAGGGGGGAAAGACAACGGTCTGACAGCCTCTGAGTTGGAAAGCCCTCTCCGCTCCTCATTGGAATAATGTTACCTTTGCTAACCTTAACTAATTAATCAATTTATTAATTAATATACAGTATTCTATGAACAGAATCTACTTTGAAATGAATTCCAATGGGACAGGAATCCACACTCCTGGCTCCATGACCCATAACTACTCCCATGCTGGAACAAAAATTGTACCTAGCGTTTTCTAGATGGCGAGGTAACAAATATATGAAGTTGTGAATTTGCCAGATAAAGACAGTCGCAATAGACTGCTACTGTCGCAGTTGCGTCTTTATAATGAGAATATTGTGGCAGTCGCGACTTTATTATGGGTAAATTTTCACAATATTAATATTAAAACATTGTCGTGACCTTACAATGGGGAATTGCTATGAGAATCTGCTGTTTGCGAATTCGACAATCAAATTCACACTTTAGTGAATAACCCCCATAGGCTTGAAAGGGAAGTAACAATGAATGTGAACAGTTTTAAGCCTCTATACATTTAGTGCTACAACGTTCCCAGCTGACTAATGAGAAACATTATTCAGATTCATTAAATAAATTCTTATATTCATTGAACAGCAAAAACAAAAAAATCCTAGAAAGTCCATTGGGAATCTTAGTAAGATTGTCTTTGTTTATGTCATGTCACTGACGATCACAGCATTGTTATTGGTGACAGACAGTATTAACACATAATAAATTGCAGTGTTTATGCCGCAGATTGAAAACGAATACAGTTTATTAATTTTTCCCTTAGTGGCTACTGAAGTGCAAATGAGCGTTGCACACAACTTGCTCTTTGTAGATTTATATTAAACATCTAAATGAAATGTTTCAGTATGTTTCCCCTGATGTGTTTGATGATGTTAAAAAAGAAACTCTTCCGGGATTTGCACCAGTGATATATCAGTTTTTTTCTCCAAAAAAATGCCTTAACCTCTTTAGTATTTGACACAATCAATTATTACTAGAAGATGAAAAAAGCTTGACCCAGCGTCTCACATGGTAGTAGTCTTACTGACGGGATGTGCAGATGATCCTTTAAAACCCACTTGAATCCAAGAGTTACCAGAAGAATTGAAAGGATTGTGCTATCCCTTTAAAACTATATAAAAGCACATATAGGAGCGAAATTTAATAAAATCGAAAATATCGATGTCGCGATATCAAACGAATTTTACCGATATTGAGGTATCGGTAATATGGATAATCACAATATTGAAAATTGATCAAAACTTTTAATCTGTTTATTTCTATAGAAAATCCATAATATCGATATTAGAAAAATTTCGATATCGCAATCTTGGCAATATAGATATCGCAAAATCAGAAAAAAAATCATTCAATATCAGTAATATCGATATCACAATATCGATATTTTCAATTTGATTACATTTCGCCCATAGTGTATGACAATGTAACTTAAAATTTAGGAAATACAAGATACACTCACATGCGGAGTCTTGTTCATCAGCTTTCAGAGAACCTCGAAGACACAGTGGTAGTATGTAGTGTAGTAGAGAGTCCTATTCGTTAGCTGCTCGGGTGAAACCTCAGTTACTGGAGGGGTCTATAACTTGTGGTAAGCTGAAGAAAGAAAACAAAGTTGCTTGACTGCTATTGGTTAAACAGTGTGCTTACTTTTTGGCCTCATTGTTTACATTCCTGAAATGCAGGAGATTACAGACAATAAGCTAACTAACTAAGGCATTAAGTAGTAAGTAGGGCAAAAGTGTCGGGGGTGGGAACTTTTCCATGGAAAATTGGCCAGTACACATCACACACAAATTTCCTGGTGTGGGAGTTTATCAGTGCTGCCTACTCAATCATTCTGCACCACATGAAACATCTACTGGGGAGAAACGCTTTTCACTAAAGTATAGTACTGCATATGTAAAGATGTAATTTTACTATAGTTCCCCTTTAATACTGAGTAAAAATTTGATGTCCGGTTACTATTACTATATTCATTGTCCAATTGAAGCAGGTTGATTCATCTGCTACTTGGGGATGTTTATCATGTTCAGACAACTATCCCATTTCTTTCAAACTTGTCTGTACCCAGAAGAAGTTATAACAACCATGAAAAATCCTTGAAAATGAATTAGGCAAAGTTGTGTTTTGGAAGAAAGGAACTTAACATTGTCAGGGATCAACTGCAATGCCAGTAAACAGGGACTGAGGTCATTGAGGAAGCAAAACATAGAATAGGAGCGGGTGAAACAGATCAAATCACAAAGTAGTACAGATCTTTCCTCAGATAGGGGAACCCTGTATGGGAAAAGAGGCTATAAAACTATTTAAGCAAGGCGGGTACAAATCAGAATCAGTATTACTTTATACTAAAAGCCATCTATTGTGTAGTGTGTCATTAGCTGGCGAATTTGCCACATTGCAGAGTTTGCCGATTCCCCGAATATGGGGAAGAGAAGAATTCACACCTTTACATGACAATTTGGACTTTAGTCAACAAACCCTCCCTCCCCCCTTTGTTGCTGATAGAATTCAATATTCAATTCAAGTGGAAAGATTTATGGTAGAAAATATAAATGTATTTGTTTATCTTTCATAGAATGTATATCTGTTAGACCTTTATTTTAAAGGTGGCGTAAAGACTTCAGCCATTTTTTTGCTATTTTATTTTTCATCCCACAATAGAATTTTCCTGTAATTATTTCATCGATTCAGTCTCCCAGCTATTACCTTCTGAATTAGTAGGCTATACCCTTGGATTAGTGTTCCAAATGTTTTTTCAACCCTGATGTACTATGTGGGTGGGCTGCCTATAGGTGGCAGTATTATGTGTCGATAAAATTTGTTGCATCAGAAAAAGTCTCTGTAAAGAAGCAGGCAGTTAAATGTCCAGCATGTTTGTTGCCCTCTATCTGCTGTAATAAGAATTCCACGTAGTTTGCAGTATTTGCTTGTTATTGCTGCAAACAGAACATGCTTGCTTCCAATGCCATTTAGCCTATCAAAATCAAAGAGTTTGATTTTGTTTTTGTTTTTTAATCAAAATCTGTTTCAGTAAAAGGAACGTTCTCTTTGTAGCAAACAGATGATTTATAACCTTAAAGTGAGTCTGACACTTAGAGCTGCCCTGCTGTAACTGCAATTTGGGGTCAATGTCAGAGTCTAGCACTGCTTTCCTTACAATAAACTGTAAATGGTGTAGTTGAACATTCAGTGTCAGACTCACTGTAAAGAAAGATTTATCTGGGTTATAAATTTCACTTTTCTGTAAAGCTCACTACAGAATGCAGATTGGTTTTTATATGTGAATTTTGGGAAACCAAAATACTATTGTTTGCTGCCGTCTCACTAGCGCCATTGGACCAAACTGTAAATTATGTGGGTTTATTGAGGATTTAATGCTTGTCCACAATATACAAAACTGTATTTACTTAAAGGGAAACTGTACCCCTATTACTATTAAGGTTCGTGATACATGTATATGAACATTACATTTAGGGGTTTATTCTCTAAAGTATGAATTCGACTGTCAAATTCTCAAACAGCGGATTCCAATCGCAAATGTGAGACGGTGACAATTCTTCCATTGTGCAGTCACGACTGCGACAATTTTACAGCTGTGCCTGCGAAAATATTTCCATAGTAAAGTTGTGATTGTGACAATATGCTCATTATAAAGTCACTATTGCGACAATAACAGTCTATTGTGACTCTCTTTAGCTGCCGAAATTCACACCTTTACAAGACAATTCGGACTTTAGAGAATAACCCCCTTAATGCTGATAGCTGTATGACCTTTCTGGTATTGTAAGATAAATTATATTCATTATACAGTTATATATTCTTATCGTATTGTCTCTTATAAATTAAAACATTATGCATTTTTAAATTTAGCCCAATCAACCCTACAGGGACAATTTTCTTCCTTCTGATTGGACGCTGCATTGTGCCTTTTCAGTCAGCTGCATCAACACTGAATATTCTAATCTGCACAGCTAGGAATCAACTTTTACTGTGATACTGGACATTTTAGTTCACTGCAGCTGGACAGCCAAAGGTTGAAGGTCACTGCCATTTTGGCACCTGCCAAGTTTCCCAGGACTCCACGGGGCATACCCACCCACCTCATGCCAACATTCTACCGATCCTCTGGGGCAAAGATGAATTGGACACGCCCTGCTAAAACTGTTCCCTGGATGAATATCAGGTATCAAGCAGCCCTCATTAAGACTTCTTCATCCTCCTCCTGGGGAGGATAAAGTTGCTCTGCGGATATACATTTAAAGTGCACCTGTCACCTCAAAACTAATACTACTTTAGGTTCTACTAATGAAATAAATGTTTTTGTAAATATATCTGTATTAATAGGTACCTTTATACAGCATTTCTCTCTGTCATCTTCCCTGTCAGCCTGACTTTTCTTTCCTGAGTCAGGTTAGACAGGCTAAATAATTGACATTATAGCTTCTCCAACCAGATCCCTTAAATCATGATCTAGCAGGGATCTGATTGGAGGAGTTATAACGTCAATCATCATTTAGCCCCGCCCACCCGACTCAGTAAAGAAAAGTCAGGCTGACAGGGAAGATGACAGAGAGAAACGCTGTATAAAGGTACATTTTTAAAAAACATACATATTCACAAAATATTTATTTCTTTAATAGAACATAAATTAGTATTAGAGTTTTGAGGTGACAGGTGCACTTTAAAACTGCCATATCATACATGAATATTCCTCAAACAAATAGAAATTTAGTGCAATAATATCAGCTGTTATTAAGAACTGTACCAAGCAGTGATAAACTGGATACATTTGTCACAGGAAAAGGAAAAATCTCCGCAAACATATGTGTTTTTTTTTTTAAAGAAATGATATCTCCTCTCATGGAAAAACAGACATATTCTCGGAAACCGGAAACGCCATAGAGCTCTTCTCGCTGAACAAAATAAGAGCTTTGTTATTTCAGGGATACTTATTTGAGACGTTATTGCTGAGAGATTGTTTTGACAGATTTGTCGCAGGCAGCGCAAGTTCTCAGCCGACGGGATGTTGGCCATATTATTTTATTTTAAAATAAGGTGCAACAGATCAGTGAAGCAAACAGGAAATTGGGGTTGCAAATGACAAGGCTGATGTTTGTAATGGAACACTTTCTGCTTCACCAAACAGTATTTGTATTATAGTCAGGATACAGCCTGGTAACATTTTTAAAAAAAAAAAAGAATAACTAACATATCCTAACCATAACTTATATGCTAAAAGTGTAGGCTCTGTCAGCCTGAGCTGTTATATTATGAAGCAGTTATAAACGACTTCATAATGTGTAAACTTTATACTAAATTTGTGAATTGCAGCTTGGTACCCAGATAAAGCTATGTCATTCTTAGGGGGTAATTCAGGAAAGTGCGAACGTACCTGGCGATCCTTCGATTCACCTCGCCGAGACTGGTACGCGCTCGCTTCTGTCCTACACGCGGACATCAGCGAACGCTTTAAAGGTACTTCGTCTCGGCGAGGCAACTCGAGTGGTCGCCAGGTGAGACGAAAATCGATATCGATATTTTAGATTTGATTAAATTTCGCCCTTAGAAAGTTTACCTTCGTATTAGTAGCACTCTAATAAATAATAGTGCTGTACAACAATTGGGATTGTTATGATTATCGTCACACTTTATTGTGCCATTTTTGTGCACATAAGCACCACAGTTTGTAAAACCTTGTGCTTTCAATAAGTAACTAATTATATTAGCGGTGACAATAATAATTTTTAAAACTATTTCCCCTTTAAAACTCTTAGGAAAGTCAACTCTGACTTGTCAGGAAAGAAAACAATTGCTGTAGTAGCATTACTCAAAGATGCCCTAGGAGTCAGAAGGTGGAAAGTGCAAACAGACAGATATGGAATTGCATAGACTCCAGAGATGAGTGATACATTTTTCATTCTGAAGCTTTACCAGCATTGCACTTCATCATCAACAAATCCCTTTTCTCACATACACACACAGTACTGACAGTAAATCACTCCCGTGGAAACAATTACATGTTGTATTACATGCCATTATATTGTAATGCTTGTCAAAATGTATCATTCTTTTCACGACTATGGTACAGTTCTCTGCGGTATGAATAAACATAAAATGTAGACTAAACAGAAGAAGTAGTTGAAAATGGTGCATAAATACTAAACCTCAGAACAGTGGCCAGCAAAACCACAATTAAAATGGCGGAATTATTTATGACAAATAGCCGATTATCGGGGAGACTTATGTTTAAGTGGCATACTATAAGCAGTGTAATATCAGACTGAGCTATAAATTGGGAGGGCAGGTAAAATAGGTAGAGTATATTATGTCTATTTATATGCAAAATAGACTTTTCGCTGTCTAACTGACATGTAATCCTGGGAGACCCAGGCCCTGAGACTGATTTATTAAAGGAGAACTATAGTCAGATTACCTCTTTACATGTGCAGTACTAAACTGTAGTGAGAAGTGTTTCTCCCCAGTAGATGTTTCATCTGAAGCAGAGTGATTGATTAGACAGTACTGATAAACTCCTGCACCAGGAAATGTGTGTGATATAACTGCTAAACAGGAGAATAAAAAGCTGCCTGACTGCTATTGGTTAAACAGTGTGCTGACCTTTTGGCCTTATTAGCCATGCTTTGTTTACATTTATGAAATGCAGAAGATTACAGAGGAAAATTAACTTGTGCACAAGTGTTACATTACACATTAGGCAAAAATGTCTGGGAGAGGGAACCTTTTCATGAAAAACTGACTAGTACATGTCACACACACATTTCCTGGTGCAGGGGTTTATCAGTGCTGCCTACTCAATCATTCTGCTTCACATGAAACATCTACTAGGGAGAAACACTAAGGTATAGTACTGCAAATGTGAAGATGTAATCTGACTATAGTTCCCCTTTCATTTTTTTACTTTCAATATGCCCATCTGAATCACTGGATTGACTCCTTACCTAAAATAACGACCTTATGCCAGGGTCACACTGGCTGTTTTGAAGCTGAGCTGTTCTTAATTAGACTGATAATGGTGCAAAACAAAATAGCCCGTGTGAAATATCCCACAGGATACAAGTCTTTCAGCTCAGCTACTAAACAAGGAATGTGTCACTGTACCTTAATACAATATTTCTGAGACAAAATAATTACCCCCTGTGAGGCCATTTTAGGAACCTCATCCCCTATAGACCTTAAGGTAATTCTATTTTCTATCCTCCCAGGATCTAAACAAGTATACAAAACAATATCCTCTGATTTATTTTATTCCCTGCTAGGGCCGCTTTCCCTAGGCACTAGAAATCCCCAAATCCACCCTAAGTTTTGGAGTGGGTCACTATTGTCAAAGAGAACTATATAGAACAGAAGAAATAATGGCCAATTAATAACAACACGTACAACACTTCATAGAAATGTGGTCTCTATGGATACAGACCAATTCCATCTCTCGCAGCATCCTGACCCCAACTTATACTTATCTTACTCAGAATTTATAAAACCATGTGAAGTTTCAATTTGGTCAAGCTGTGGTGTGATGAAAACATACGGAGGTATCGTTTTACCTGTGGAAAACACCAACCCATTCCTTTTTGTATTTTATTGTAGTCATTTATTTATTTTTTTAATTATAAAAAGAAAGAGTGGGGGGGGGGGGGAAGGATGAAACAACTGCAGATCTATTCTATAGCGCCGCATGGGCAAGAAACACAGATCAATCCTAATTTCAATAAACTTTATCCTTCTCAATGACATTTTTAAGTAATAGTTATATAGGGCACCTCCTATATAACCTAAGAAAAGGCGCAAACAAAACAAAAAAAGACACCTAATAGTGCCTTATCAAAAAGATTTTTAAAAGAAAAAGAAAAAAGCCCAAACGTGCACATCAAATGTTCAGAATATCAGTGCAGCACACAGTGATCAGGTGTATATTAATGAAAGGAAAAAACACCAGAAATTCTTGTGAAAAATCCAACACAGGTGAATGAAATGTAAGTATTCTTATGTGCTTACCAGATGGTAAGTAAAACCAGCCTGAATCAGTATCTTTAGGACAAAACAGGATTCTCTGCTTATAAGAACAGCTCCCCGCTTCTTTTTCTGATCCACCGAAACTTCTTTATCTCACAGCATAAACCCACATAAGGCAAAAAAGATTTCCATAGTGTAATACTATATTTTTAATCAGTAAAAGCATAAAATAACCAATATCTACTCACAAAGGTATGGAGAACATGCGCATGTCATAAAAAGTCCTCTGTGGTAAAACTGGAAGAACAGAAGTCCTTCGTATTCCAAATCCTACTTCTCGACGCGTTTCTCAACATAACGCTGTGGCTTCCTCAGGAGAAAATTGTGTGCACCTGTGTTGGATTTTTCACGAAAATTTTTGGTGTTTTTTTTTCCTTTCATTAATATACACCTGATCACTGTGCGCTACACTGATATTCTGAACATTTGATGTGCACGTTTGGACTTTTTTCTTTTGTTTTAAAAATCTTTTTGATAAGACACTATTAGGTGTCTTTTTTCTTTTGTTTGCCCCTTTTTTAGGTTATATGGTTTTCACTTTGCAAGACTCCATTGGAAGATTGGTGTTTCTAATTTAAAGAGGCGGCAACAAGGATGTTCACTGAGAACTTGTAAACACTGAAGGAGGACATTTTATTTATTTATTTTTTATTTTGGTATTATTGTTATATATTTCTCAGCGCTGCCTTTTGAGTATGTATTTTTTACATACGTTTTGATTGTGGTTATAGGGCACCTCCTATTACACATAATGGGGGTTATTCACTAAAGTCCGAATTGTTGCGTATGGGTGCGAATTCACCAGATAAAGACAGTCACAATAGGCTGCTACTGTCGCAGTCTCGTCTTTATAATGAGAATTTTGTCGCAGTCTCGACTTTATTATGGGAAAATTGTCACAATCTTAACTTCAAAAAATTGTCGCGACTTTACAATGGGGAAACGGTAGCGGTTTTACTATGGGAATCCGCTGTTTGCGAATTCGACAGTCAAATTCGCACTTTAGTGAATAACCCCCATAGAATCAGCCCCTGCTTTATGAACAGGTAATTGTAAATGGGGGTTTAAAGAAAAATAAAACTGAAATAAAATTTCAGGATGAAAATAAAGACTTATTCGTACTAGCATAAATACCTGAAATAAAACAACACTAAATCTACTGGCCACTATTACAAACCAGAGGCTTATTCATTAATGTATAAACAGCTGTGTTAAGATCCGAACTCGCATTCATTCTCGCTTTAGGGGGTAATTCAGAATAATGCAAAGTGAGGAGAAGACTATGCACCTCACTTCGCACTATAGTGAATTACCCCCTTAATGAATAATGCCCTTAATGCACAACACAATACGTGATTTATTCCCATAGAAGAGTGAATATGTCTGGACAACTGTGAAATAACAAGTTTGTCAGAGAAAAGCCTTTAGAAAGGCAATTACTTCCCTGTTAAATGTTAAACGTAAAGGAACAGTCCAGCCAAAAATTAAAAAGACACATTTATTTATGTTAATTACCTACTTTTATTAAATACAATTTATCATTTTTTTTTTAAAGTTAAAATTCTACCTGTAAAGAAGTGCTATACAGCACTTCTGTATTGCATACTCCATCTTCAGACTCTGCCAACGACTCTACTGCATCCTGAATCACCCAATCCCTCTAAGAAGCGCCTTCTTCTTCAGCCACCCTCCTAATGAAGCCTTGCATCAGCACATCCTAGAAGTCACACGAGAGAGCATGCACATCATCGATGCTTCCTCCCTGGATGACGTGCACACTCTGCCATGTGACTTCTAGGATGTGCCGATGCAGGGCTTCATTAGGAGGGTGGTTGGAAAGGAATGCGCTCCTGAGAGGGTTTGTCTGATTCAGACACTGTAGAGTCGCCAGTAGAGTCTGAAGATGGAAATTGTGTAGTATACTGGAGTTTTAAATACTCCAGTGGTAACAGGGTGTAGCGTATTCAATATCATAGAAATATATAACAATAATACCAAAATAAAAACTAAATAAATAAAATGTCCTCCTTCAGTGTTTACAAGTTCTCAGTGAACATCCTTGTTGCCGCCTCTTTAAATTGAAAACACCAATCTTCCCCTGTACTTCTCCCTTCTTCATTAGTAAGGAGCGTGACCCATGTGACATCTGCACTGAAGAGTGGGTTTAAGATGACACCTGCTGGCAGATAGTGGCGCAAAGCTGCTTTAGGAATGGTGGTGGTGTTAGATCAGGAAGGTAAATCTAAGAAAACCTATATATATATATATAATTTAGAGGAAATCGTTGTTGCTGTCTCATGGGAGTAGGAGGCTAGGACACTCTTACCCGAAAATTTTGAGAGAATATATGCTAGTTGCCATGCCACCCAAGGGAGAGATAACCGATTAAGGGATAATGTTTGATGTGAACTATGTACCAAAGTTTTGGATGTTTAAACCGTATGTTGGATTTCATTAAAAGTTTGATCGTTCATCAACATCCACTTCTGTGTGAGGAAGATTTCTTTTCTGGGACATTTAAGCACGGTATGTAATTTGGGGACAATATACCTTACAGCACCCTCTATCCACCAAAGGTCACACAAGATTGAAGAGAGGTTATCCTGGACTTTATTTTATCTTTCTTTTTACCTTTTTTTATCTCTTATTTTTGAACTACTGTAGTTGGTGCCCAGAGGGGAGGTGTTCACTCAGGGCCGTGGCAAGTTGTTCCATTTTACAACTCCCTTATCTGGCCCACTACATTTGCAACACGGGTATAGAACTTCTTTACAAGTAAGACTTTTAATTAAAAAAAAAAAAAGATAATAAATTTTATTTAATAAAAGTTGGTAATTAACATAAATAAATGTGGCGTTTTTTTTTTTGGCTGGACTGTTCCTTTAAGGAATGCATCGCACTCATGGAAGGAGATTAAAAGCCTATATTATGAAACGTCCATACCTGTACAAACGTGTATGATGTTTGAACTACATACCACAGACAGTGTTTGCAAAATAAGAAAAAAGACTGCTTCCCTGCTTGGTCTTTGTGGGGCATCTGGCTATGGGAAGAATCCATATTTACTTTGTATTGGCAGATCTTTGACTTTCATGCCATGAAGAAGCTTTGCATTTTCAGTAATTGGGTCTCCTGCAGCTGAAGCTCAATAAACAGTGGGGTATCTCTATTCCTACAGAGAAGAAATAAAGAGCACGTGAAATCCAAATATAACATTTAGGATTAACTCATTTCAACTTTTAAAAACTATTATCAAACCTGCATTGAGTTATTGTCATCAATAGCTTAATACTACAGTATTTATCATTTTTTTTTCATCTCCACACCATCATTATTGTTAAAAGTAAAATGGTTCTCATTATATTATTGGTGTATTTTCTTACTCCAGGATCTTACACAGTAAGATAGTAGGTAGGATTAAAAAAGATGTTAGATTCTGTTGAGCCATTGGCAGACCACTTAAAGAGAAAACCCAAGGCCAACTGCCAGTTTAGCTTTAAGATTTCTTTCCAGGATCTTTGATGGTTGCCAGGTTTAGCCCCAGGGTCAGCCACCAGTAATTCATTATATTATAATAGCCAGACCAATGCTAAATTCCTGCAAGCTAGTAAATAATTATATATATTGAACTTACCTTGAATCTGTACAATTTTTCATGCATGCATAAATGTTATTAAGCTTTGTGTCATGGCAGACTGGCACTGTGTGATGTGACCAAGCTAGATGTCTCCAATTGTGCCTAGATCAGTGATGGCTAAAATATGACACGCTGAGACATTTTTGCTGACACGCATCAAGGCACTGTTCGTGCCACGCTCTCAGTAGGAGAGTTGCCTCCGACTCGAGATTTTTCTCAAAGTGACACACCACTCAGTTTTTTGATGAATGTTGACACACCAAGCTCAAGAGGTTGGCCATCACTGTCCTAGACCCATTTACAACTTTGGTTTTCCTAAAATTAATATTATAGATTGAGGTACGTACAATAATTCTACATTAATCTATATCTCATATCAGCTGCCAAAGAGAGACACTGATACCTTGAATAATCTCAGCTGCAATGAAGGAAGGAAGCCCTAGGATCCCCTAAATGTTAAACATTGTCTTTGATTGCTGTAACTAATGGGTAATAACCTTAAATATTCCAAGTTAGATGCAGAGCAAGTATGATGAGAAAAACTAAGAAATTGCCCAGCTTAACTCCTAAGGGACCCCTTGCCACTGGTGAAGAATCTTACTGTCAATATTTTTTGGACTACACTTTCTGCATACCTTCCCCCAGGACCCTTTCCACTGATATATCCTCTTGGTCTAACTTTTTTTTATTGTGTTGTAAAAGCAAAATCTTCCTTGACTAGAAACAAAATGGAGTACAAAGATATATGCAGTCCGAAAGCATTTACAAAAAGCTTCTGAGGCAGGGCCTTTTAGACTTTTTAGCATATTATGTATATTATATGTATTTTAAAGTTGTTTAATAATAGAAAGATTTGCTATGTGACAGGGTTATTTAGAGAGGAGAAGAAATGCTTTTAATAAGTAAGATACAGAGTTCAGAAAGAAGGGGTTGAAAAGAAAAAAACTTAAGACTATTGGCTAGATTTAGTACAAAGCAATAATTTCCCTTGAGTCTCTTAGAAACATCAACAGTGCGATATAATGATAGATCCAGTGGAATCTTCATTTCAGGTGGAAGTCCGCAGAGACAAAGAAGAACACAAATCTAAATGAAACGACTTACAGGTGCTACCGATAGGGATGTAGCCTAGAAAACAGGAAATAGTTTTTAAGATAACTTGTCCTTTGTCCAATAGTTTCCAAGAAATAAAAAAGTGTTTATATGAACATGGGGATATGTACGAGCCAGCATCAAGAACCAGTAAAATCTCCAAGTTTTTTTTAAACTGCATATAATTTTTATTCCTGCTGCTTTGTTTTTGTTACCAGTGTGTTATTTGCGGACATCATTTATCAGAATAGATTATACTTCATCTGACTAATACATACCCCAGATCCATTCAGTGGAGTGTTACATAATACAATATTCACAATGTAGCCCCTACAGCCCAACAAAATGAAAGGAAATGCATTTTTTAAATTAAAATAGCATATTATTCTTCAAATTATGCAGTATTTTTGAGGTCCTACAAAGCGATCATTATATACAAATGCATAAGGGTCTTACTCTTTTTTAAAAAAAATGTCACTAAAGGTTTTATTTGTCTATAATCTAAACAAATTACTTTAAAGGAACAGTTTAAGTCACCAACAGTTATTTACCAGTCTATTTGGCATTATTGACTAAAAGTTAAATAAATGCTTTTTGAAGTATAAATTATTTACTTATTTCCACCCGTTACAATTTAGCGCCAGTTTGGTACTGAGGCTCCTCCCCTCTCTTAACCACTTCCTGTTCAGCAGTTCAGTTTGGAATGTTGAGTTTAGGAATTGACTGACAGGCTGGACAATGCTAAATAACCAATCAGAAACTTTAAACTGTCATCCACCTTGGGCAAACTGTCATTCACCTTGGGCAAGCATTCAGTTTCAGATATTAAATCAATGTATTCTTATTTTCTACAAAGAGGATATTGACTTTTATTTGGAGCAAGCACAACATTATTTATGTAGCCATGTTAATATAAATCAAAGACTTTCTACTTACCAGCAGCTGGAAATATACAGTATGTACTGTTGGTTTACTGTCTGTTTGGGAAAGTGAAAGTAAAATAGCTACTGCATCTACAGAGACTACAGTTCCCATAATGCAGCAGGACTAGTTTTAGGAAACAACCAATAAAAGAAAAAGGCGCAAAATTGGGGAGAGAAAAGCCAGCCCTCTCATAGTATATATAAGGAACTGTTTTCACCTGATCAGGAGGGAAAGAGCTGCAGGACTGATTTGAAGAGAGAGGTTTTCTGTCTGCAGTCAGAGGAGAGAGACAAGGGAAAAGCACTGGCAAAAGAGCTGTAGCTGAAGGTAGAGTTGCTTCATTAAAGGAGCTATAGTGCTACCCTGAGTCAGCCCAGAGATCTGTGACCTGCACTGTGACCCA
>WMED01008845.1:3527-16663 GCA_019650415.1 Pipa parva | reverse complement strand
TATATATTATATACATCCATTGGGTTTAATTCTGATTTTCAGGGCGCTTGACTTAAAAATTATCATTTTACTTCACTCTGTTACCCCTCCATAAATATATTCCCTTGTTTGCCCATATACACCTAGCAGTTAACTCCGCTCTTCACAAGGCAACTGCCTTCATGAACTCCTCACTAAGACACCCATTCTCGTCTTAAACCTTTCTCTCTTGTTGCCCCTTATTTTTGGAATTCTATACCCCTCTACCTCTGCCAAGAGCAATCCATCAATATCTTCAAAACTTAATTGAAATTTATCTCTTGGAGAACTAGCACTGCATTTCATGTCCATACTGTATCTTTAAGCAACTATTTATTCAATTTTGTATTTATTTTTTTTATTAAATTAGGACCTATAGGCTAATGAACTTACATTTTGTTAATACACTTGTCACCCTCCCATCTGTTTATGTAAGTCTTCCTGCTATATAGATTGTAAGCTTTATGGGGCAGGGACCTCCATCCTCTTGTTTCAATCATGGCTTGGCACTTACAGTGATGTACGGTAGTTTCTTGGTTATATGCCTGTAATTTACTTTACTTGTTCTTTAAGCACTTTCCCTTGTCTGTATTATAATTGTATTATTGGATTGTACAGCGCTGCATAACCTAGTGGCGCTATATAAATAGAAATATACATACATAACTCCCAGGGTCAATACAGGATATCTGAAGATCATAGTTGCACCACCAAACCACATATAATACCTTATATACTACAGATATATATTATACATTAAAATACATACAGTAGCACATGAACATCAATAATATAACATACACTAGGAGGGTGTCCAACCCACCGAAACCACCAAAATTCTAACTTCAATTCTGGCCTGGTTACTTACTACTAAAGTGCTGAGCAAATAGGTGTTTAGATCAAATTTATCAAATATACTTAAAATGCAAACAGTTCATCTGTGGAGATTCATCCAAAAGAAATAGTGACTAAACAAATTCATCAATTATACATTATACATAGTAGAATAAATAAATTACATCAAATGTACAGAATGTAGAAGCAGTTCATCTGTTGAGACATCCTCCAGAACAGGTCAGTCAAAATACAAGCTGAACAAAAATCCATCAATTGTTCATTATCAGGGATGATACTTTACGGAGGCTATACAGAGGTCGCAGGGGTGGCAGCTGAGACCCCTGGAGCACTGGGTCTGGTTGCCAACTCGACCCCTGTGACTCCTGTATTATGTTTTCCTGAAAATATGACAGGGTATTATATTAATTTTCTCCTAAAGATGCACTAGGTCTTATTTTTCGGGGGTTGTCTTATTTTCTGGTAAACTCTGTATCGTACGGTATATTTCCAGTACTTTAATGCAGCTAGGTCTTATTTTCAGGGGAGGTCAGTCTTATATTTGTAAGCTTGGAAATAAATTGCACTATGTCTTATTTTTGGGGAAACAGGGTATATAAACGCCACTGCACATTATACAAGCACTGTTTATATGAAACAATTGTAAGTCAGTATATGAGTCACTTACCATTATAATTATTACATAGGAAATACAATTCTAATATATATCAGCGAACACATTATTTCTTGGCTATCTCCAAAGCAGCATTATAACCTGGATTTGGTAATGCTAAGTGGTTATGAGAGAACAATAACATACGACCCACCACTACAACTGTGCCTGGAAAATAAATATAAGAATCGGAAGGTATTTTTCATTTCAAATCCTTAAGAATGTCTTCAAATAACACCAGACTAGGGAGCTGAGCTATTTGGACTGGTACAGAAGTCATTCCAATGCAGTAATTGTGAAAATGTTCTTTGATGTCTATTTCCTGTGTTTATTGCTCTCTGTTGTTTTTGCTGTTTGCAGCCACCTTTTACCTGTAGGTTTTGTGGACACTCCATGAATATGTATTGTCTAAAGTTCCACAGAAAAAGAATGGACACATAAAAGATGGCCTGCAACCACCAAAGAGGAAATAAAACACAAAGCATGAATTTCAATTTAAAGATAACCAGTTTCCAGTTAGGGATAAGTTCTTGTCAATATAAAGTAAGTGTGTGTGTGTGTATAGTCACTATACACTCAAGGAAAGTAACTATTTCATACTCGCTCAAAAGAATGAGAAATTGGGATATCAGCATTTAGAAATAGTAAATAAAGTAGCATTATGTAGGTAAATGGAATCCACCCAATATGGGTGTGGTGCAAATACCCCTATAGTAGAATCAAAGTCCAAAAATAAACAAAAGAAGGGATAAATATATGCACTCAAAATAACCCACACAATATTAGCATTGAATAAATCACTGCTAGGCTCAAGACAGAGTAAAATAAAATCATAAGAATCTTAGAGGAACAGATGAGTTTCCAGAAGACCAAGGAATTTATTGGGTATTTTTTTAATATATTTGAAATGTTATTGTATGTATAATTTTATTTATAAAGTGCCAAAAATTTACGCAGCGCTGTACAATTCAGCAATACAAGTACAATAGAGACATGGGAAAAGTGCATTAAATAATTCAAGTAAAATAACGCAAGGATACATCACTAAGTGCTAGGTTGTGATTGACACAGGAGGATGGAGGTCCCTGCCCTGTGGAGCTTACATTCTAAGTTATTAACTCATGAGTACAATTTGTACAGTTGTTTTAAATGAATAAAAGGGACATTGTTAGAAACACAATGTTTTATTAAGGGATGCAATACATTTTCAAAGGGTCTCATAGTAGTTTTTCCCTTTGCAGACTGCAGCCATATTTTATCTGTGATAAAATACATCCCCTCTTAGTCTACTTGTATTCAATGTAACTTCAGATAATACAAATAGATAGATATCTTAGATAATACATATTAAGTATCTTAGAAAGCCCACATAGTGAACCTAAATGTATTTTAAAACTAAAAAATTATTTTAAAGTTTCTGAAACAACTTAATTTTTAGCAAGTTAAATCTATATAAAGACAAAAGAGTATAGGTGATACTTTTATTGGCTAATACTCTCTTGTCTTTGCTTATCTATGGCTAACACGGTGCTACACTCTACTGCCTCTGGGTATTTTCATGTGTTACTAAAATATACTTATATACAAGTATGCAGTCTTTTTATGTGATAATGCCAAGATAATGTCAAGCTTAGACTGCATACAGTCATGTACTACAAACTCCTAACTGGTATCGTACTACAAACTACAGTACTATAAAGGTTCCATAGTGAATGAAAACTTACTGCTGGCGTTATAAGCTGTCAAGCTGAAAACAAACTAAAGTCTTTATTGTAATTGTGGTCTCCTTCAACTAAAGGGCATAAAGAAACTTGTTGAAATTTGTAATAGGTTTATTATTTAGTAAACACGTGGATTACATACATAAAATACCATTTACAAACCAATGCACTACATTTGTTTGTACAACACATTTATTTTAAAAGGATTGTTGCAATACAGAGCAATATTAAACATTCTGTTCAAAACCCAATAAAAAAAAAAGAGGATGTATCCAAAATACATAGTCTGCAACTGGTTAACATAAATTAAAATCCATAAGGTATCAGATGTCATTCAAAAGCGTTCTTCAGAAACACTCCTGTAAAGAAAAAGCAACAAATTGAAGTGTGATTGCTAGAATATATAGCAGATGGATTTTATTACATAAAAATGACTTGCTTTAAAATGTTGCTCTAGCTAACCTATAGCTCAGGGGTCGGCAACATTTTTGGCTGAGAGAGCCATATAGTGTGGCTCTGCTCAGCTCTTTTGAATATGGAGCCACTGACGTCATATGTGACATCACATAGGTGACGTCAGAATCTCCGGATTTGCTAGCAACCCGGAAGCGCTGGTAGAGCTTTGTCTCTACAGCACTTGCAGGTGATTAGCCAGCAGACTGTAACGAGCGGTGCTTGCATGTGAGCGCCGCTCGTTACAGTCAAAGAGCCAGATGCAATCATCAAAAGAGCCACATCTGGCTCGAGAACCATAGGTTGCAGACACCTGCTAATATCTCAATGCTTTTAGGGCTCAAAGAGTGACAATAAGGTTAAGTTTAACCTTTGTTGAAGTGAACAGGTCATTTAAAGTTACCTGGCTCATTAGGGAGTTTTATCTATGTACTTTATAAGCACAGAGATCCACTTGCATTGTCTAGCTGATTAACAAACTTATCTATTCTTATACTTTAGGCTAGGTTCACACTAGCGTTTTGTGCGCAGCGTATTTTAAAAATCAATTCTCCGGCAAAAATATGCTGAGAAAATCCATAGAGAACAATGCTAATGGAAGAAAAGCGTTCACGCTAGCGTATTGTACTCAGTGTATTACTCTAGAACGCTACCTGCTCTATTTCTTTGGGCGCACAGAATGCAGCATATTTTATGTGACTACATTAGTTTCAGTAGGAATTTAACAATTGCGATCACACACAGTGTAAAAATGTACTGGGTTTTCAAGCACGTGACATTTTGTAATAGCAAAAAAGGCAGGGAAAAAACTGCTATGAAGATTCACCTATAAAGAAAATTCTTTTCAAATCAGAAATGAATTCAACTAAATTCAAGTGAAAGTAGGATCCATTAGAGGACATTTTTCTGTATTGTCCTTTCAGTAGCTGCTAATCAAATATTGACAATACAGAAAAATGTCCTCTAATGTGTCCTACTTTCACTTGAATTTAGTTGAATTCATTCCTGATTTGAAAATAATTTTTTCATAGGCGTTTTTTCCCTGCCTTTTTTGCTATTACAAAATGTCACGTGCTTGAAAACACAGTGCATTTTTACATTGTGTGATCGTAATTGTTAAATTCCTGTTGAAACGAATGTAGTCACATAAAATATGCTGCGTTCTGTGTGCCCAAAGAAATAAAGCAGGTAGCGTTCTAGCGTAATACACTGCGTACAATACGCTAGTGTGAACACACTTTTCTTCCATTAGCATTGTTCTCTACGGATTTCCTCTGGTGTTTTTTCTCAGCGTATTTTTGCCGGATAATTTTTTTTTTTTAAATACGCTGCGCACAATACGCTAGTGTAAACCTAGGCTTAGACAACTCTCCTGTCAATTCCTTGGATGGGGGGGGGGGGGGGGTTATAATTCCTACTTACATGTGCTTTAATTGAACCCATTTGCAGCATTGGACTGGTCCTCCGGGACACTTCCTGAGGGGGTACACCCAGCAGGCCAGCCCAGTAGGAAAGAGACTACCTCTCTCCCACCACATATGGTGTCACATGACACAGACCTCCCAGTGTGTCCAGAACCCCCAGTCCGACGCTGCCCATTCATACAACATGCCAGGAACAAGGACAAAATGGTTGAGCAGTACTGCATAACGGGCTACAGAGCTGTTTGTGTACTCTCAGTACAGTGCAGTAAAAAAACATCATTTGTATATGTATGCTGCTAGTGTTGTCAGTTCAATGGATTGTCAGAGGTGCGATCAGATATCATGAGGCCACCTACAACTCAACAAGTGTTTAAATTAGATCATGGTCACTAGCTATTGGCATGCTTCAAATACCATGTCACATGCAGATATATTTATAAATTACAGTTGTGCTTTGAGTTACACAGAGATGATTAAAATGTGACTGGCTGGGAGCCTACAGCAGTATCCCGCCCCACCCCATACCTTCTTGTTGACAGCTCTGTAGATGGTTAAAGATTCTATAAATACCCTAGAGCTACTACTATTTCCCTTATAGTAACTACAGTAGTTGCTCTCTTTATTTTTAAAAATAGCATCATGAAAAAAAGCAGTTATTATATCAATACTACCTAAATTCCATTTCTATTCATTGTCTCAGCAACTTCTGTTATTAACAAATAATGAGAGACAAATCTCTGGAGAGATTTTTTTTCCATAACGGTATATAAGAGCAGGATTTTTACCTTGCAAATTATTAGACTCAGTATATTGCGGTACACTCTGTTAAACAACTCTTCCCTTGTATTTGTCCCATCAAGTTGCTCTGGAATTAAACAAAAACACACAACAACTGTAGGTTTACTTTCAGCAAGACATTCATAACAAACTCTGGTACATTTCACAGCAATGTTATATAATTGCCAAGGCTACGCTGGTTACTTTGAAGATAAGCTGAATTAATTGGTTACAAATTCCATACATTCATTTTAGACAACATACTCCCAATTTTCCTGGGGGGGGCTGGTTTGGGGGATTAGAAGCGCTTTACTTCCCCTGCTTCCCCACCCATGCTGCTTTTAATCCCCTGTTGACCCCCTCATGGCTGCTTTCCTTCCCCCTTAGCTACCTGCCCCACAATGCCCCCCATTACCCATACTGCGCCTATACCAAAACCACCCTCCCACACTGTGCTTCCTTCATAACTCCCCTCCCAAACTATGCCGCCACCTCCCTCCTACTCCCTACCCTCTGAAGGAGGGGGTTACTATCTTAGTGCACACCTCCCTCCTTTTCTCTCTCCCTACTACCTTCTCCCTGGTCCAGTTCTGTCTGCTGTAGAGCTGAGCGCTACAGCGTTCTACTCCCCAGCAATGATTCAACTTCCTACCACTCACAGGAAGTTACATTATTGCTGGGTGGGGAATTACACTGTAGAGCTCAGCTCTACAGCAGACAGAGCCGGACCACAGAGGAGGTAGGTAGGGAGAGGGAAAAGGAAGGGGGAGACCACTAAGATAGCACCCTAGGTGGCTGCCTACCCTGTCTACCTCACGGCCCAGCCCTGCTAAGTGCCATCACTGGTGAAACGCCTACATTATTGTAATTGGTTGTGCATCAGTAATTAGCCTGCCACCAGGTACTGGGAGGGAGCGGGATTGGTGGATTGATACATACAGCAGGCCACCACAGAAGTGAAAATATGCTGACTAATCATCTACAGTCAAAAGTGTCTATAGTGAAAGCAGGTAGACTCAAACACTAGACAAAATTTTACTTAGATACTTTAGTTGTAAGCTCTGTGGGGCAGGGACCTCCATCCTCGTGTCAATCACAACCTGGCACTTAAAGTGATTTTTTTGCCAGGTGTACCATTAGAACACTGGAGTGATGGTTGTTGGAAATGGGCCTCTATACACTTATGTAGATATTGCAATAACAACCAGACGTTTGCAGCTAGAATAGCCATTTACCACATTAACAATATATAGAGTATTTCTGATTCATTTAATGTTAGCTTCATTGAAAAAACTGTGCTTTTCTTTCAAAAATAAGGATATTTCTAAGTGATCCAAAACTTTTGAACAGTAGTATATATATATATATATATATATATATATATATATATATATACACACACACACACACACTTATTATAACAGACTGAATTTCTCAAAACAAGGCAAACATTAATGGATCTCTTCCTAAAATAAAATTTACCTACCCACATTAACTTTCAGTTCTTCCATGACATTCTTGTGTTTTATGTACATTGGCCAGACATGGCCATCAAACAGTCCCGGTGGATCTGGAACAGTATAGTTTCTTGAGCTTTTGAAAAGCAATTAGGAGAGAAGTTAAAACTTACCAAGGTTCATCTAACTGTTAATGAGTATAATAATCATTTTTTTTTTCATGCTAGCTGTCTCAATTGTTTATCACATTTTAAACAAAGGATAATCAGTCATCATTCATCAACAGGAGCAAGCTTGACTCAGGCCTTGTAACCCTTAGCGGCCAGCCAGCAGTTGCCCTGCATTATGTAACTTTCCTTATACCAGGGAATACCAAATGCCGATTGGTTGCTGTGGATTACTAGACCTCAATAAAGTACAGTTTGTTTTTACATTTGTCCTGTTTTTTGCATGTGATAAAATCAGGATAAAATTACAGCAAAATGTCTAGTGTGGCTTCACCCTAAATTACACAAACAGAATCAGATTCAATGCAGTCAGCTCTGCCGTACCACTATGCCATCAATGTTCCGACTTTTCTTCTCTTACAGCCCAAACAAATAAAAATACTTTTAAATTTGTTTACATCCCCTTCTCCCCCCCAGGAACTGAACATAATGGTCTGAGCAATAGGCTGAGGTATTTTAATCACGTATTAAAAATATAAAAAAATAAATAAAAAATGGGTAAAAGGATTCCTCCTTTTATGGTTTGCTCTCACATTTCAAGAGTTTTTAACATATGCAATGTTCCTTTACATAGTACACAACACTGAAATTCCATACTTCTTTAATGTCTAGACAAGACATTGACTTTATTTCTAATAATATAATTTATTGTCATTTTTTTTCCCCCTATTTGAATCAATTTAACTCAACTAGACAGAAACTAAGGCGTCCCCACAACTTTAGTATACACTGGGTCTATAAAAGCACACCAACTCTACAGAAAGATAACTGGAAAAATATGTCAGCTATGCCAATTAACTTGTTAGATATAATATATGGATTTTGGGGGGGGTCAGCACCTTCTCACTCATAACCCACCCTTCTTCACCCTTTTCTTTAACCCTGGACTTGCAAAAATGTTTCACAATATGAATACTTACATTGAATTATTTTTAATTGAAATGGAAACTTGGAATGGAAAATTTACTAACAAGTATATTAATATCTGAAAAATATCAAAATAAATAGAAGTGGGGCTGCCCAATTAGCTATATAGCTAAATTATTATTTCAGAGCATTTGTCATCTGATTCTTTTTCAAACCAGGAAGTGAGAAGAATTTATCCAAACTTTCAAATAAACATATTTTGGAAAAAAGCATTACTCTCTTTTGTTCAACTTTCGTTTTTGTCATTTTGAAACCTAGAAACATCTGATAAGCAATTTATGTTAAACTTTCCTAAACAGCAATATTTACTGGCTTGCACGTGTTTATCCCTAGTGCCTAGCCACACACACACTGGCAACGGCAGTTAACAGGTTATGAAACCATGACTACATTGTGTTGAATAATGAAAATTATAAGGGCTTCAAACCATATTTCTTTTTCTGATAAGAAGAAAGACATTCTGTACTAATGATTTCTAAAGATAACCAGTATTACACACCCCTTGAGCACTGTACAGATAGGAATGCTGTGTATGCATCCCCGAACATGACATAGCAAGGGTTTTTGGAAACTTTGAGGTGCTTTTGACAAGAACGTATGCAAAAGAGGCAAAATTAATCAGATTACTAAGAAAGTAAAGACAAGAGGTTAGAACTTAAGGCCAAATTCCAATAAAGTCAATATGTGCTGCAGGGAAGTCACCCAAGAAATCATTAATTTCTTCGAAGTAGCAAGCAGTGGTGCACCTACGATGTTGCTGCAATCACAGTGGCAACCAGGAAAGACCTCCACCACTGTGACCCCTGTACTGTGCTGTGGGGAGAAGAGGCCCACCTCCACGAAGTACAGCCACTGGTAGCAAAGTGACATAACTGTTAAGAGCAAACACTATGATTGGGAATGTTGTAAGCTAGATATTGTCTTTGTACCACCCAAGTATTGTAATTTAGCTAGTATCAAGGTGGCATGGAAAATATGCAGGGGGTTATTCATGAAAGAGTGAATTCATCTGGCAAAGTGATTTTGCTTTACATTGTGAAAATTTGCCTGTATTCTGGCAAAGTTAATTCTGAATATTTACTAATCTTGTTGTGATAGAACACAAATTGTCACAAAATGCTTTCTGAACATAGCCTGGTGAATAGGAATGGCCTTTTGCAGTGAATTTGATTTAAATAGGTGTATTGTCACATAGTGACATCATATTTACATAGACAACATACTTGCAATATGCATGTTTCAAATTATTGGAACGTCATCAAGTTGTTTCATTTTGTGATTTGGTTGCTATAGGATACTAGACCTCTATACATGATTGCCCCTGTTGATGAATTTCCCTGTGTGTCACCAATTTGTTGCCAATATTGTCACCAGAAGTTTTTTTACATTCATTTCAAAGGTAGACAATTATCAGCTGGAGTCATATTTTTGTGTGAAATGCTACCAGAATGGTCAAAGGAACCCTTTCATACGCCCCTAATATACCACTTTCATCTGCAAAGTCGCATTCTCAATAATTAGGCACAAAGAGGTGTGAAAATACACAACTGCTGCACTGAGCATGAATTTGAGAAGTACTTTGAGAACTAGTGAATGGTTACAAATTCACGCATCTACGTGACAATTTGCATGTTGATAAATAAAACCCTTCAGCTGACCCCACTAAAATACAGCTTACCCTCAAGCCTCAGATTACCACCTGTATCACTGACAACAACTGCATTCTGGTTCTCTCTTCATTACCAAATCGCTCTCTTTAAATATTTTCCCATGTTCCCTTGCCAGCACATACAGGGATATGCAATGTATTTTAATCCAAGCACAAGGGAGCCTTGTTGGTTAAGACAAACACTCTGCACATATAAAACTAAACTGATACCTCCTTCTCCTCTTGCATTCATCATAGGGTACAGAAAGGAAGTAGCACTGGGTAAAAATATCAATTAGGGGCCTGGAACCAAAACAAAACAAGAAATAAACAGTTATTGGGACCAAAAGTTATTATTTTATTACTATAGTTGCATTTCTAGGAAAATCATTAAGTTATAAGGCAGTGATGCCAAACCTACGGCCCATGGTCCTAAGTCCGAATTGTTGTGTATAAGTGTGAAATTGCCAGCTAAAGATAGTCGCAATAGACTGTTACTGTCACAGTTGTGTCTTTATAATGAGAATATTGTCACAGTTACGACTTTACTATGGAAAAGTGTTGCAGCTGTAACTTTAAAATTTGTCACGGTCGCGACTTTGAAGCGGCCCGTGACATGCATGTCGCAAATTTACATGGCCCCAGGCCAAAAAAGGTTGGGCATCACTGTTATAAGGTTTTCACTTTTAATGTAGGCACAACATGGCTATACTCCATTATTTTCAGACTTGTACAACACTACCTACTTGTACGTGTAGAGGAGGAAGCCTTCCACAATGAGGATATGGAGATTTTCAGCATTCTCAGCCTCAATGTTCAAGGTATTGTTCACACCATGTGATCTTTCAAATTTAACTGGATCTTTTCTCCAGGCATCAATAGTATTCATCATAGCTTCCATGTCTAATGCTGTGATAACTAGACAATGAGGAGACATTTCATTAGAAACACAGAAAATATTTGTTTGCATCCTTTCACTAATTACTGTTTTTGCTAGAGGAGAACACTTACCATCATACTGCTTAAATCCATCATGAACTTCTATCTCATCTTGGGGCTGAAAGAGTGACCAGAGACAACTACTAATGCACTGAATGTAATGCCTACAGGCTTTTAGTCAATCATTTTTATTAAAGGCATATATAAAGACAAATACCCCCCCCCCCCCCCCCCCCCCCCCCCCACACACACACACACACACACACTTAAATGTAATTTAAAACCAGATCTATAATACTTCCCTGTTTTATAACATCTGGAAGGTTAAACTCATTTGAATGGAAATAAGTATATTTTTGTGGTTAAATATGTGCATGCTATATACGGTATTATTACTTATCCTGTGAACTATAAGTTTCATTATGATGCAGATTAACAGCCATCCAAATAATTATGGCTTATCTGAAAAATAGGCTTACCTTGAAAAAGTCATCCTGATGTACTACACAGCAGTTAGGTAATACTTTAATAAGCTTGTTGGTTAGGGTTGTCTTTCCACCATTGGTTACCCTATGAAGAAATTCCAACTTAACACGATTGCAACAAAATAAGTTAGAACAGATGAAATAAATGTTTTTAAATGGGTGAACTGTGAGGATTGAGTATGTTAGCAAGGCGTTACAGAAGAACTAAAGCTTTTAATACAACATGAATCACTAGACTTTGATGTCCCAAAAGTGCCCCTATAACCGATACACCAGTGTTAAATTTCACACCACAGTACAATCCCATTTCCTTCCTAGTTATCATTATTCACTTAGTCTCACTTCCTCTGTTCAGGAATGTCCTTTAGTGCTGATCGGTGCCGATACTATTATTTAAGAACAATGAGGTGACCTTAAGTCCCTAGGCCCATGTGCCTGGTACTACTGCAGAAACTGGCCAATGACAAGCATTAAACAGTAAACAACACAATATACTATAAAAATGTCATTCTACATATAGCCATATGTACCAACCTGCGGGCCATATAAAACCCCTTCGACTGTCGCGGATTTCCTATACCCTTTATCCATGACCATTTAATATATTTAATAAAAATAATATGGGAATATTTTCATAGTAGTGACTTTACTATGGAAATATTGTTGCGGTGGTAGATAAAGGGTCACGGCGATAAAAAGGGTGAGAACCACTGCCATAGAAGATTCTGGTGCCAAATACTTAATGAGCTATTCATAGAGTACAGTATACAGAGACTTTCAAATGCAGTCACAGTATATCTCAGACATATACATGCAGCTACCACTGAAATGCCAAAAACTTAACTTTTTTATTATTAACTTAATGCCTTTTTGTCCTTATGTAAAGGTCCTAACTTTTCATGGGGATGTTATGCCAGAATTTTTATATATTTGATTATTTATCCCAAAAGAAATATGTTTCTAATATATTGCTTTGTATTCCCCTTATTACCTTGTAAACTGTTTTTATGCTAATCTGCTCCTGGACAAACCTTCACCCAGAGTTTTAGTAACGTTTACTAATATTTTATTTTTTTAAGGTGCAATTGTTATTGTCATTATCGTTATTGTCATTAACAACAGTAAATAAGAAAATGGTTAACATAGGATAAATCTTAAAATAATTTAGCATTTACTTTCCCTTAGGCCAGGGACACACTGGTGTGTAGGCACATGTCGTTTAAAAAAAAAAAAAGTTCCTTGCAAAAATAGGCCTTCACATCTCACCGGCGTATTTTCAGGACGTGTTTTATATATAAATAATAGCACTTACATGTTGCTTTTCTTCCATGTGTAACTGCTATATTGTTCAATTCCTATTGCTACTAATCCTGTTGCATTGTTCACGTTGTGCTCCATACGTTCGAAAAAATGCAAATTGAAGCATCCCGGCCCATGTTCTTCTCTATGAAATGCAAGCGTGACACTGTCCGCACAACAGTCATTACTTTCAATGGTTTTTTGCAACGCTGTATTTTCGGCATTTTTCGCAACTCGCTTTTTTTTTTTTTTTT
>WMED01008844.1:0-16664 GCA_019650415.1 Pipa parva | reverse complement strand
AGAGCAGCTGCAAAAATGCCTTGTCATAGCAGCAGACAAGTTTTTGAAGCTGCTGATGCCACCAACGTCCCCTGAACAACAAGATGTAGGGTCCTTCAGAGGTTTGCAGCTGTGCATAAGCCATCCTGTCGACCTCCTCTATCCACTGCACACAAGCAATACATGAAGACTGACTTCAAAACTGTTTTGTTCACCGATGAGTGCCATGCATCGCTCGATGGTCCAGATGGATGGAGTGGAGGATGCAAACACGGCTATGGCGCCAACAAGGAGGAGGTGGAGTAATGTTTTGGGCTGGAATCATGGGGAGAGAGATTGTTGGCCCCTTTAGGATCCCTGAAGGGATAAAGATGAACTCCATAATGTATGTGGAGTTTCTCAAACAACACTTCCTGCCATGGTTCAAAAAGAAGAACCGTACATTCCACAACAAGATCATTTTCATGCATAATGCACAGTCTCATGCTGCAAATAACACATCTGCATCTCTGGCTGCTATGGGCATAAAAGGGGACAAACTTATGGTGTGGCCCCCATGCTCCCCTGACCTCAACCCCATTGAGAACCTCTGGAGCATCATCAAAAGGAGTGTCTATGATGACGGAAGGCAGTCCACATCTAAGCAACAGCTCTGGAAGGGTATTCTGTCCTCATGCAATTAAATATACTGTTATCATAGGCAGTTTGTTCAAAAACCTTTCAATTATACTTGAATAGTTGATGACTGGAAAATTACAATGACTGCAATTCATGAGAAAATATTATCTGCATAATAATTTGGAACATAGTGTATTTATTATAAATAAAAGTTATCCACTTTGATCAGGAGAAACAAATTTGAAATTTACATCTGATGATAAAATTTACCTTATCAATGTGAACCTAATTTCAAATGCTGGAGAGTAATCTTCATAAAGAACTATTGTTTGAAAGATTAGAGGAGTTATAAAGTTGGCGATGGTTATTACAATAGATGGAAGATATTCTATTAGTAGATTTATGGGGTCAGTGCTGGATCCACTTGCCTACAAAAAATAACAAAAACAAATAAAAGCAATTTTTAAATAGTTTTACTTTAGGGGTTATAACAGAACATAAAAATGCAGTGGCATACCTACAGGGGTCGCGGCAACGACCAGGCCCGATGCTCCAGGGGGCTTGGCTGCAACCGCTGCGACCCCTGTAGTGTGCCACTGGGAAGGGATGGCCCCAAGCGCTGATTTTGTACTGGTCCAAATGAGGAGGCACTGGGGCTGGCCTTCTTGAAGTATTGCCCCTGTAACAGTGGTTACTACCAGAATTGTCTATCTATGGAATCTGGGAGACTCCCAGTTATAGCAGATAACAAGCATAAAGGATTACAGAATCAAGCAGATGCCTTCACATCAGTAACACATTTGGACCCACTAAGTCGACTAAATGCAAAGCAAAAGCAGACTATGATGAGATCTACAGGGATTCTATATAAATGTTTATGAAATAAATATTTAATAACATTTATAAAAGATTTGATGATTTTTTTTTCAAAACACGTCAACAAAAGTGAACTACAAGAGATTTCTAAATACTTTTAAGTATGTGAGTATTAATTCAAAGAATTTTACTTACACTGTTGCTATATTCCAGTGAATAGACAGCAGCTCGGTAAATTGCATAAAAACTACCTCCCAAAACAGCAATGACAATTACATTTAAAAGGAGGCGAACAAAATAGATTTTACAAGTTTCTCCCTTGGTCCGTTTCTTCTTCCTCTGACGTATTCGTTCCTCAGCAAGGTCTGTCTATAGAAATCAAAACAAACAGTCTTCATCAAATAAAATGCAGATATATTTTAGCCTGCAAAAATCCCTAGATGTGCATATTCATGATTTTAAATTTATAGCGTTGATATAATATTATATAATTTTATTAATATTAATAATAAACTGGTAAACAAGTGAGAGTTGAAGTCACAGGCCTGTGCTTAGCTAAAATGCCATCTTCCTCACAAAGCAAAACATAGTGGATAACAAAATAAGGTGAATGAGGCACCAAAGTCATTTATTCATGTTATTGGTTGTTTATTTGTCTGACGCAAGTTTATGGTTACATTTGTATAAATGTAGGGGTTTATGCAAGTGTGTTAAGTGTGCCAAATGTTTTGTTGCAAGATCGTTAATTACTATACTACGCATCAATTACTGCTTTTTTGTTGTGGCTAATGACAAAATGATTCAAATGTTTTTGAACAAATCACAAAAAAAAAATGCAGTTGACGTGTTTCAGTAGATTTTTTAGTAATGGTTTATATGACTAAAAAAACACTGTAAAATTAAAAGGTAACTCATGGAGGAAGCTAATGTTTGTGTAATAAATGCACGTGCATTTGATAGGTCAGAGCATGACTGATATGAGTAAAGTTTTGTTCTATGCAAAGGCAACATGGTCACTGAAATAGTGGTTTCAGTGCAAAACCAATACGCTAGAGATGCAAGAGGGTGAGCCACAATAATGCACATAGGGGTTAATGTAAGTCATATATGGGCGAAATTTATTAAACTCGAAAAAGCCATTTGCGCTTTTCTGAGTTTAATCGGGAGAAGGCTTTGAAGTTTCTCGCAGTAAGTATCGCGCGATTTGCCACGAGAAGCTTTTTTTTTTTATTGAATATATCCATGGATAGGGCAGCCATACAGTATAGCTGTATATCCTTTCCATAGATATATTTAATTAAAAAAAGTGTGTCACGGCAAGTATTGCACGAGGCAAATCTCGCGATACTTAGCGCGAGAAACTTCAAAGCCTTCTCCTGAGTTATTAAACTCGGAAAAGCACAAACGGCTTTTCAGAGTTTAATAAATTTCGCCCTGGCTTGCATTTTGGATACCAGTCTGCTTCATGATTAAATTAACCTTCTGACCCTCTTTTCATTATAATATATGTCTATATACTATTAATTTATATAGCAGTATTGAGTAACACTGCAGAACATTTAACAATGTATACGCAATTCAAACTTGAGGTAAGTGTTTAAAACAGAATAAGTGAAATAAAGTACAAGCATGCAGATACATAGTGTAAAGTCAAGGGGGAGGAGTATCCTACCAATCAGAGCGTATAATCTAAAGGCATAGGCATATACAAACCCTCCCAATATGAAATACAAATTGTCCAAATTCCAATCAATCACCGAGTTTGTTTTTACAAAGCTCACTTTTAATTCATGCAGAAAGATGCTATGCTTCAGACGCGCCGTGTACTCATCTGTGACACAAAAATCCCAGCCTGCAAATATTTTATTGCAATAGCTCTGAAATCGGTCTTCATCATGCACTAGGCTGTGCTTAAAACCCCCTACAGCCCTGGAAAATACAATACAAAAATAAAATAGTGGTTTTAGAGGAGAAAGAAACGATGGAAGATGTTAAGGGGGTTACTGACTACAGTGAGAATTCGACTGTCAAATTCTCAAACAGTGGATTCCCATAGCAAATCCGCAATGATAGTAAAGTTGCAACCTCAACAATATTCTCATAATGAAGTCGCAACTGCGACAGTAGCCATCTATTGGGTAGTGTGCGACTGTCGTTAGCTGGCGAATTCACACCTTTACACGATAATAACTCCCTTAAAGTTTACATTAGAGATGCAGCTATAACAATTATACCCAATAAACAACCTGTCAGTTATAGGAAGATTTTTTATTCTAGTTAATCCTCCCCTTTCCCACTTGTGTGTGTTATTCTACTGTGCAATATTATTTAACCATAGTCCTTTTCATTTTTAGCAACTTATCTGAATATTGTCTTTTGGGTTTTGAGATTGTAGGAGGGAACATCAATGACGCAGAAGATTATGGAAGTAAAAGACTGTATAATACTTTAGTTCAAAACCTGTACATTGAAAGGGTCATATGGTTTCTAGGATTGGTCAAGCAGGTGATAATAAAATATAACTGAACATTTGAAAACAAACTCTACTGCCAATTAGTATGAACACCTTCAGCCTGCATCACTGGAACCTTATTATAAAAATCTCTTAATCAATTCAAGGCTGGAGAAGCGACATTGTAAAGAGTGAAGAAAATAATATATTCATTCTAAGGCTAGGTTCACACTAGCATTTAAATACACTGTGCATATATGTTGTGCTTAAAAATAAATAAATTTAAAAAAGCCATGCCACGAATTCCTATAGGACTCATCTTGCTCTGGCCACACTAGCGCAAAATACAAGCACTCCGGAATGCTTGACATTACATTTTTGCCAGCCTATGTATGCTATGTGAAGATTGCGGCCAAATAGAAGGATCCACAAACGCCAAGGGAGTGTTCACACTATGTTGGGTAAGTACAATATAAAAGCGCGTCTAGAATATATGCTGGACTGAAATATGTGGCATATCTTCTAGATGCGCTTTTCTAAAAATGCAGCACAAATATGCGCTAGTGTGAACCTAGCTTTAACCTGCTCTACTGTTATCCAAATCAGATTTGCTTTAGTGCATTAAAGCATCTGATCAGCATCTTGCTTGTTAATGTGAGTAGTCATATTTATCAACTTAGTTCCTTATCTGCCATTTTCCCTGGTAATAAAACATAGTCAAACCTCAGCTCTGGACACTTAGATTAATTTTATGTGGCCTAAGAAAACGATCAAAGGACAACCAATTTATTAATTAGCTAAACTGAGCTATATGGTAACATGCCTCTGACCAACTAAACACAATATAGATATGTTACAATAAGTTAAACTAAAATTACCTAATTATTTGCAAGAGGAAAATAAAAAGGTACAATAAATACCTCTTCACTATCCAGAGAATGCTCATGAATAGGCAGATGATAGTAACCAAAACATAGGCAAGAGACAAGCGGTAGCTGAAGACATGGAAACTGACAGTATCTATGGTGTAATAGCCATAGAATAGGTAGGTAAGTTCTAGGAAGCCCTAAAAAGAAAAAATTAAAAGTATAACTAGAAATATCAGATAACAAAGTTTAGGCAACAAAATGTATTTTATTGATTTAGCACAGTAATGCCCAACCTTTTTCGGCCCAGGGGCCATATAAATTTGCGACACGAGTGTCACGGGCTGCTTGAAAGTTGCAACCATGACAAATTTTAAAGTTACAACTGCGACAATTTTCCATAGTAAAGTCGCGACTGCGACATTATTCTCATTATAAAGACGCAACTGTGACAGTAGCAGCCTATTGAGACTGTCTTTAGCTGGCGAATTCATACTTATACGCAACAATTCGGACTTCAGAATTCAGACCGCGGGCCGGATAGCACCACTTCGCAGGCCGTAGGTTGGGCATCACTGATCTAGCAGTTAGCGTTGAAGTAGAACTCCATACATCCACTTCTGCCACACTCTTTATTTTGCAGACATAGAGGCTAACCTAAATTATCAGGTTGCCTCCTGGAAATCACAAAACATATTTTGGGAAAATAAGGTGAAATCTTACTTTTTTTTTTTTTACTAAATATATCAAACAAATTGCACTTATCCACATTAGTTAACATACCGTTCCTGAAAGTAAATCAATAATATTATTATAGAAATATACAAGTCCAATGCCACCTGGGTGATAACTGGTACATTCAGAAGCTGTTAAAAAAAAAACAAAAAAAATTATAAAAACAAGGGGAAATAAAATTTTCAAATATTCTTACAAAAGGCAAACAGCAGTCATTATCCTATTGAATTGTTTGTATCTTACCAAATGTAGATGGGATGATTTCACTGCTGTTAAAAACTCCTTGCTTACAAATAGCAACAGGTAGTATAATAAAACACAACACCATGCAGAACATGACCGTATTCAGGATTACTAAAAACCTGAGAAATGAGAAGTAAGAACCGATGCCAGTACCAAATTTGCCTGCAAGAAAATATGGAGAAATATTTTAGAAACACAAATTCACAGGCCAAGTATTACATATCTTCATTTGTAGGGACAGGATTGTGGCCAGCTACCATAGGTGCCAGGAAGCTAGGCACACCACTCCGGCCCTCTAAATCCACCCAAACCTTTCAGGAGGTGGCTCCCAATTTTCTTCAGCTTCTGCAGGGAGTGGGGGGTGGGAGGGCTGGCATACCGACACCCCTCTACCAGTGCCCCGCAGCAGCTGAAGAAAAGGAACATTCACTCCATAAGCCGCATAGAAATTTCCCCTAACTTTTGGGGAAATAGAAGTGCGTGTTATGGAGCGAAAAAAATACAGTAATTGTTTAAACTGTGCCCATCCTCCCTGCACATATCTGAAGTGTAAAAATATACAGTTTATTCAGATTGCAGATATTACTAGGAATATGGTGAGGTCAACTGCCAGGTAAAGCAACTATTTTTGACTACTTTCGCTCTGCCTGCCCTGTCTCCCCACCCTTCTCTGTAGTCAAACAATGTCTACAAACAAGTTACGACACCTGATCTTGTTTTGAAGGAAGGATTACAGCTTTTCCAAAGTGTGGAGGTTTCGAAATTATGAGACATGTAAAAAAAAGTGCATTTCCATTTATCAGAGCCTTCCTGTAGCCACACTGGTGGCCATTACAAAAGGTGAGCAAATAAAAATGAGGTTGCCCAAGGCCCCCGGGTATTAAAAGCCCCTTTTTTGGTTAATACTCTACAGCAACCTTTTGGTACAATGCGTTTGGTAAGAGCAATAGCTTTTACTTTATTTGAATATTGAAAAGATATTCCCATACCTTTGCAATAAATTAGTAGACCTTGATGTTTTCCTTGGACATACATTTGTTAAGCCAGCCCTACTCTTGTGGATCAGTGCCTTAAAGTTTTTATGGCACTTTTTGCTTTTTAATTTATCTTCATCATAGGTTTCATTATGAAACTAGCACCACTGCTTTTTTTCTGCTGCTATTTTTGGCATTTGAAAGAACTAAGGTCCCCTAACCATAACCGACATGATGAAAGTACAGGTTCTGCCAGGCTAAACCACTATATTATGAAGCAGCAAATCAGTACCTTTGTGCTGTAGTGCCATCTTAGGAAACTGTTACTGCTAGTATCTCACAGCTCCTATGTTGGATCCTCAGATTTGCTAATGAACCATGAAATGTCATCACACATATTGTTTGATTGGTTGGGGAATGTCACATGATCCACTGAAAACCAACTCTTTCAGATTGAGGAGAAGCTTGTAAAAGTAATTACAGCAAATGCTTTTACCTTGTAGAAGAACACCATAGTGGTTAAGTGCTGTTTCTTATATAGAACGTTGTTGGTTCAAAACACTTTCCCTGTTTTTCTTCTTTTTTAATTAGTTTTACAAGCTTATTAAATGCTTTAATTCTTAACAAAATCACTTCACTGTATTCACAAAATAGAAGTAACACCTTATTTAATGATAAAAAAATAAAGATCTTGATTTGAACCAACAGCCTTCCACATGCATTTATTCTTCCTTTCATTCTGTAAGTCAGTACACATAGTGCTGGTTTTCACACATGCTCTGTAAGAAGAAATTGCCCTGGGCAGTAGTTTTCCCTGCAGGGGGTGGAACTAAATTGCTACAATGTCTGCTTTGTACTTGTAAAATAATGCATGTAGAAGAAGCAGAGATAATCAAATCATTTAATTTGGAAGGGAAAGATTGTGGGTTTATTACATTGCTGGAATGTAGGCTAAACAAATGTGATTTATTAGGAAACTTTAGTTCCTCTTTAAGTTCAGAATGTTAAAACTAACAAGGTGGTATCTCACCACCTGGAAAGTTTATTTCAGAAAATAAAGGAATATTAACTAAACATGAAATAGACTAATGTTCAACACAAACCATGCCCCAACAGAGTGTTTATAGTGCCAAAGGATATACTGAGCTTTGAGGTAGTAATAAAGAATAATAAGAAACCATTTCTGACTGGCACTGATAAAGAAATAAGTTATAAAATCTATGGATTTAAATCAAAATAACTAAAATAAAGTTATTGTATTTTAACAAAAAGTATACAAGAGTAACACAATCATCTACACCTATATAAGTACCCTGGGGATAAAATGCTTCAATGTTTGTCAAACAATTTATTCATAAGTAGCGAACACTGATTAAGGAAAGCAGAGAAAACAATGATACATTTGTCTATAAACACACACACACACCCTCAATGTTGTTAATGTTTTGTCTCCACAGTTTTAGATTCAATAAAAGTTCAGAAGTATCATCCTTTAACTTTCTGCACGAATTCCCAATGGATTCTTTAAACTGACCCCATCCTGTGATATACTGGGAATATAATTTCTGCATATCCCTAGGTAGAAAAAAAATGACAAGAATTACCTACAACAAAAACACATAGTGGCAAACTTTAAATTTAGCTCATTGCAAAAATACTATATACTAAAGGGCTATCCACAAATAGTTATGTAATGGCTCGGTACACACAGAAATGTTTTGTTCAGGAGTTTTTTTTGCCAGTCAGCCAGATACCACGAGGCCCAGTTAAAGTGCACCTGTCTCCTCAACACTAATACTAATTTAGGATGAACTAATGAAATAAACATTTTGTAAATATAAATGTATTAAAAAATGTATCTTTATACAGCATTTCTCTCTGTCATCTTCCCTTTAAGCCTGAATTTTCTTTCTTGGGTCGGGTGATGATCAACATGAAAGCTCCTCCAATCAGATCCCTGCTAGATTGTGATTTAAGGCTAGGTTCACACGAGCGTATGATACGCAGCGCATCATACGCTCATGTGAAGAAAAAAAAGAAAGAAAAATACACCGAGCGTATTTTTCTATTGTACTTACAAGCAATAGTGTGAACGCTCCCTCGGTGTTCCCATAACTTCCTGTGTGTCGCATTTAAGGTGCGGTGTATATATACACCGGTTAAAATGCGACATACAGCGTTCCGGACCCAGCATATGCACATCATCGCTGGTGTGTCTGGAACTAGATAAGTATCATCGGCTTTCATAGAGCCATTTTTTTTTTTTTTCACACAAGCGTATGATGCACTGCGCATCATACGCTCGTGTAAACCCTGCCTAAGGGATCTGACTGAAGGAGCTATAATGTCAATCATTAATTAGCCCCACCCACCCAACACTCGGGAAATTAAAAGTAGAGCTGACAGGGAAGATGACAGAAATACTGTAAAAAGGCACATTTTTTAAAATACATATTTATTTACAAAAATGTTTATTTCAATAGTACAACCTAAATTAGTATTAGTTTTGAGGTGACAGGTGCACTTGTCATTTGTTCAAAATAAGACTAGCATGCAGCATTCCAGTGAAGTGCATACTAGCATGCAGCATTCCAGTGAAGTGCATACTAGCATGCAGCATTCCAGTGAAGTGCATACTAGCATGCAGCATTCCAGTGAAGTGCATACTAGCATGCAGCATTCCAGTGAAGTGCATACTAGCATGCAGCATTCCAGTGAAATGCATACTAGCATGCAGCATTCCAGTGAAATGCATACTAGCATGCAGCATTCCAGTTAAATGCATACTAGCATGCAGCATTCTAGTAAAACCAAGAGCACTGGTTAGGTTAAACAGTATAAACGTTTTAGGTTCCCCCCCACCCCAAATAGAGTAATGAAGCATCATTTTAAAGCTTAGAGTGACCACTAATACATGTAGGGTTTAATTCACAAAAGAGCGAACTTACCCTGCGATTGTTCACTTCAGTACACATATCCTGTTATGCGTTCGCTGATGTTCTGCACGCCGACATCAGTGAACGCTTTAAAAGGATTCCAGTCTCGGCAAAGCTCGCGAGGCTCTACTCGAGACGCCTCGCAAGACTAGATTCCCTTTAAAGTGTTTATTGATGTCAACGTGCAGGACATCAGCGAGCGCATAATTGGATATGCGTACTGAAGCGAACAATTGCAGGGTAAGTTCGCTCTTTTGTGAATTACCCCCATAATCTCTATGAATACAAATTTAAAAAAAGCAAATATAAAAGCATGTATATGTGCCATGATGCAAAGATAATAGCTTAACTGTCAAAAAGTTTATTTTGTGCAAGTCCTATATTAGCTATATTAATTTCTCTTGCAATAATCAAAATCACTGCCACATTCAGTGAATTAAGTTGGACTGCAACTTCATTTAGTACTGCAGGCAAAAACTAAGACAAATGCACCTTATTTTCCTTTTTTCTTGTATACTAAGTACATGGTCTCGCAACGGTATGACAGCCTCTTGGACTGGTGCCATATTTGTTGTATCAACAGAAAGTGACGTTTTAAACTGACGAGTGCTTTTGCGTCTTTCAGTGGTTCCATAATAAGAAGTTTTTCTCCGCAGCAGTGACTGGTAGCTTGGAAGTTCATGTAGGAATTCACTTACGGGGTCTGTACTCCCCTCTGGTAGAAAGACATCTGTAAATAGAAGGAAAAAATTACATATTCACACTGGGACTCCCAGGAGTAAAAACAAACAATCTATATTCCATCAATGAGTAAAAACAGGATCCAGTATCAAACTGTAAAAACAATTAAATGGCACCCCCTTTCTTCTCTCAGCACCCCACAAGCTACCAAGGATTACTTCAGGGGTCCGGCACACTGAGGCATTGGGATTGAGCAACCGGTATGTAACATGTAATATTCACACTGGGGTCCAAAAATATTGAGTCTTCGAATGAAAATTCTACAATTTTGCATTATTTTCAAATCCAAATTATCTTATTACAAATGATATTTTTAATGTAACACACTAGGTAAAAATCTGAATATGGCATCATGTTTTTCAGTATTTGGAATAGTCTCGTTTAGCTTTAAAATCAGTGTCAATACGCAAGACAACCAGCTAAGCCTTAACAACTAGACTTTTTTTTTTTTTTTTAGGGGAATCAACTATTGGATGTTTTTCCCTTTGTTAAAAGAAATTTGGCACAAGCTTGAAATGTTTTTTTTTTACCTTTCTGTAGGCCAAACATAAACTAAGGGTTATTTACTTTAAGTTAAGCTTGATGTTCATGTGTTTTTATAAATCTGCAATGTAACTTTACAAAGCTTTGGTCATCCCTGCAGTGGCAAACTGGCACCCAGGGCATGTAAGTGGCAGATTTAGTTCAATATTAATTAAGAGGCAGTTCCACCAGTAACTCTAGAAAAGGTTTTTATAAAGTAAGGGCAATAAAGTCATTGAATTGCCCTGCACAAAAATGTCATACCTGATTAAGAAGGGGCGTGGCCACCATAAATGGGTTTTATACCCTAATAATATACAGTTGAGCAGCTTGGGCGTTTTTTGGATTTGTCTTGGAATTGTGTGGCTTGGCTGGGGCTCTGCTCAGGCTTACTCCTGCAAATGTTCCTTTTGTCCGTAAGGTGTTACGAGCATTGTTATGTATAATTTTCTGCACAATAAGGTTGTTATTAGCAGATGCAGTTGGATTAATACCCAGACAAGCCACAAAATTGAATATTATTTACAATAATGCATAAGTAATGTAGTTGATTGAAAGGAAAGTTTGATTGCTGTATTGGGCCTAGATCATTTATTTTTCCACCATGTATTCCATGTAACAGCAGATAGGCATTAAAGGCTTCAGTCTGCAGCTGATGTGTCATGGAAATTACAGTCAAGGAAGTGACAGGTATGTTTAAACTTTGTATGGGTTTGGAATAATCAAGTGAAACCTAACACTTCAGACTGGGTCAGGAGCTGCATAATGAATATTCTCACATTACAAAAGGTATACGGATTGGAAAAAGAGATACTGACATAGAAAAACAACATTCTTGCCATCATCCCAACCCCCACCCATTTAAGAAATGTCTAAGTAATAGTTTGTGCTAATGTACAGATCTGTAAGGATCAATGACACCTATTTCTTCCTGCACTGAAACAGAATGTGGTGCCACATAGGCAGCTTTAAAGAAGCCATTGAAAAGGACCACTTAAAATAAGAATCTACCTAAATGTCTGTACAGATATCATCATTCCACTCGTTTATTTGTAAAAACCCAGATGGAAGGCCTGCCCAGAAAACAAAAAAGTTTGTTGAATTTTAACTGCAATGACTTCTTTTATGGGCACCTTACCAAAGATTTTGCACATTTTGGTGATGGGAGAAAGACCCGTACAAGTTGAGATGAAAATGCCGCATGTAATGTTCTATTTCAACAATTACATTCTAAATACTATTTTTATTTACAATGAAATACGAACAACAAGAACAGGCAAGATTAATAGTTAACGGGCGATTACTGAAAGTGTACAGAAATGAATGTCAGGATTGTAAGAAATGTGGAGCAGCGGTCAGCGAATCTAACGCTGGCAAACAATATTTCATTCAAAAGTTTAAGGTGCCAAGAATTGACTCAGAATTTATATTCAATGTCGAAACTGTTACAAAAAAAGTGCATTTTAAAACAACATAATGCCTGCAAGTCAATCAACAAGAGAAGGAAGGTTTTGGCCCGGGACAAGGAGAATAAAGAAGTCCATAGTACTCAAATGAATGTTGAAGAAAACGGGGGGGGGGGGGGGGGGGGGGAAATCTTTGAAAACCTTAAAGGGATCAAAAATGGGCCTTTCACCATTAAAGGAAAACTAAAGGTAATAGTAAAAAGTAACACCTGAAACAATACCTTCTTCTAAGCTTAAAAATGGCAATAACAACTTGAACTGTGCTGTCGTGTCACTGCACTTGGGAGGGTACAGAAACCAGCACGAACCCCTGCCCACTTAATGAAATCGGTGGTGCAAAATAGCATATATGTTATACTCATTGCGCCTCCAATGAGAACACTCCCCTCACCAGCAAAGAATAGGAAGAGTGATGACGTGTACGCTCTTCTGCATAAGTGGGCGGCGCTTCTCTCTAGCTCCTCTACCCTCCCAAATGCTGTGAAGTCTGCCAACATGCAGGGGTATGACAGCACAGTTCAAGTTGTCATTGCCAATGTTTCAGCTTAGAAGAAAGTATTGTTTTAGGCGTCTACTTTTTATTATTACCTTTAGTTCTCGTTTAAAGGGAAGTTTGGGTTTGATCATGTCCAAATAATTAGGATAGCCTACCCTAAAACAAATAGGTTTCCTTTAAAAAAAAAATGACTGTGGTAAAAAATCTGCAGTACACATTAGTGTACTGCACTGGGGAGTATTTATCAAAGTGAGAATTCAGCTGTTGAAGTGAATTCTCCTCAGTTAGGGTAGCTACGCACTGATTTTCTACTCCTTAGTCACTAAACAGGGAATTCCCATAGTGAAGTTGCAAACTCATCAGTAGCAGTCTATTGTGTAGTGTGCGACCATTGTACGCTGGCGAATTCGATACATTGCAGAATTGAATGAATACCCGAATATGGGGCGGCAAATTCACATGACAATTCGGACTTTGATAAATAACCCTTTCTTGTACTGCTGCTAGATCAATCAGGGAAGTTTAGTTTAACATAATAGTTCTCCTTTAAATGTGATCGGTCCAGTTGGTGCACTGCTTCTCTCTAACGGAGTTGTGGAAATGGTGACAGAAGCACATTATTTTTTATAATCATCTACCTGAGCAATACCATTTTTAGACCATTATCACAGCAAATATTTAACCCAGATTTATTAAGACCCAGAAAGAGAAAGCTGCTATTTCTGTGCAGTAATTTGTATTGTTTGTATTGTCTCTCCTTCTGCTGACTGCAGCCATATTTCATAAAATGGTCTTGATGTGGTGCTTCATGAATATGTATTATATAAAGTTCCCTAGAAAGCAATGGGACAAGCCAGGGGGTCGCTGACTTAACAGATAAAAGATCTTTGTAACCACAAATAAAAATCAGAAATTACAATTGAAAATACAACATTTTCCACTTTTATAAGGGAATAAATGAAATGCCAGTTAAAAGGGGTTATCTTCTTTCTCTAGTTTTAATGTTAAACATGAAGATGACACCCAATGCACCTCTGTTAGCTCTCTCTCATGCATCAATACAGGGATGGTGAACCTATGGCACGCAGAGCCGTCGCCATACCCTGCCTTCAGTACAGGCCGCGGACCCGATCTGAAAGTTTTCAGGCCGGACCCGTGGCCTGCACTGAAGAAGCGCACACGAGCAGGGGAGTTCTCCTCCCTGACGCATGTGTGCTCCTCCCCCGGTGCGGGCATGATGACACATATCTCAGGGAAAGCGCTCGTGGGTGACGTCACCTTTTTGGCACTCTGTGCCAAAAAGTTTCTCCACCCCTGCATCAATATATACATGTTAAAATCCAGAGAAACAACTGCACTATTCACAGGTGGGCTGAGCACACATGCAGATAAGGTTCTCTGTGACTCACCAATTGCTCCAATTTAACAGTTCAAGCTTTATTGCTTAATTAAAAAAGAAGAGAAACATAGAATACAGATTTATGACTAAGTGTCAAAAAGCATGACATGTGTTAGAGCAGTCTAGACATGGCTTTAAATCAGTGATTTTCAACCTTTTTTGAGCCGTGGCACATTTTTTACATTCACAAAATCCTGGGGCAAACCACCAACCAAAATGATACAAAATTACATTCTGGGAACCTGGAAAGAAATTGGAGGCTCTGCGGGGCAATCAGGAGCTCAGGGGGAAAATCAGGGGCGGAGGTGGACAGCAGGAGCTTGGAGGGGCAAATCAGGGGCTCAGGAGGAAAATCAGGAGTGAGGAGCAATCAGGGGATGAGGGGGGCACATCTGGGGCATATTTTTATTACGTGGGGATATAGGGGGTCCGGTGGCGGACTTCATCTTACCCATTTCAGCAGAGATCGGCAGCGGTCCTTCCTTCCTTATCGGCTGTGGCTGCCATTGCGCGCAGCCAAATGAGGAAGTGAGACCGGGAGTGCTGATTACATGTGCTCCTGGTCTGCTATTTGCTCATGTGACCGATCGGGTCACAGGAGCCCTCCTCAGACCACGGAGGGAATGAGACAGGACTCCCTCCTTGTATTAGCATACAAAAATGAAGTAACCGGCACTCCCAAAAATGAATGTATAAAAGTCCATATTTATTTCTCCATTTAAAAACGATTTAACAAGTTAAAATAAAAGTCCATGTGGTGTATGGGCGAAACGCGTTAGGGGGTGCCCATACACCACATGGACTTTTATTTTAACTTGTTAAATCGTTTTTAAATGGAGAAATAAATATGGACTTTTATACATTCATTTTTGGGAGTGCCGGTTACTTCATTTTTGTATGCTAACACAGTGGCTTTTCAAACTGTGCACCCCTTGGTCAACCAGGACCGTGATTTTCACTGAGGAGTTTACATTTTGGGATAGAGCAGCACAACTACAAGCAATTCCACTCCCTCCTTGTAACTGCACAGTTCCCCACAGCACACCTGACCATGTGTTGCGGCACACTGGTTGAAAAACACTGCTTTACACGGTGTTCCAAATTATTATGCAAAAAGTGTTTAGGAGTGATAAAGCAAGGATTTTTTGTATTATGGCTTTTACACCAATTCTACCATCAGAAAAAGTGTCAACCTTGCCCCTTACAACATGCAACTTGCATATATATTCACCATTGGACTCTATCTGGCTGCCTGCTTCCTTATCCTGCTGTTCAGGTAACTTTATGGCAGAAAGTAAAACATAATAAACCTTGCTTGACCTAAGCATACTACTGTACACTATGTTAAAAATTATTATGCAAAAAGTGTTTGTCAGTTAAACTCATTGATGGTGATGTATGTCAGGGCTCTTTATATCACTGAAAGCAATTGCAGACATCTGTGCTAATTAGTTTGGCAGGTGTGTCCAATTAAAGGCAAGACTACTTAAGAAGGCTGTCCCACATTATTAAGCAGCCTACATTTTCAGCCAAAATGGGAAAGAAAAAGGATGTGTCGGCTGCTGAGAAGCAACAAATTGTGGAGTGTTTAGGTCAAGGAATGACTACAATCAACATTACCTAGACAATTCATTGTGATCATCGCACAATCAAGAAGTATGTAGCTGACTCACAGAACACGTGTGCGTGCTGATAAGGGAAAATTGAGGACTCTTTCCAACAGCCAAGTACGTCAGGTTTAAAGAGCAGCTGCAAAAATGCCTTGTCATAGCAGCAGACAAGTTTTTGAAGCTGCTGGTGCCTCAAACGTCCCTCGAACAACAAGATGCAGGGTCCTTCAGAGGTTTGCAGCTGTGCGTAAGCCATTGTGTCGACCTCCTCTATCCACTGCACACAAGCAGAAACAGCTCCAGTGGGCCAAACAACCAAACAATACATGAAGACTGACTTCAAAACTGTTTTGTTCACCAATGAGTACCGTGCAACGCTCGATGGTCCAGATGGATGGAGTAGAGGATGCAAACATGGCTACGGCGCAAGCAAGGAGGAGGTGGAGTAATGTTTTGGACTGGAATCATGGGGAGAGAGATTGTCAGCCCCTTTAGGATTCCTGAAGGGGTAAAGAAGAACTGCATAATGTATGTGGATTTTCTCAAACAGCACTTCCTGCCATGGTTCAAAAAGAAGAACCGTGCATTCCGCAGCAAGATCATTTTCATGCATGATAATGCACTGTCTCATGCTGCAAATAACACATCTGCATCTCTGGCTGCTATGGGCATAAAAGGGGACAAACTTATGGTGTGGCCCCCCATGCTCCCCTGACCTCAACCCCATTAAGAACCTCTGAAGCATCATCAAAAGGAGTGTCAATGACGGCGGGAGGCAGTTCACATCTAAACAACAGCTCTGGGAGGGTAT
>WMED01008843.1:0-14910 GCA_019650415.1 Pipa parva | reverse complement strand
GGAGGGGGGCGCCTAGGGCACCAATAGAGCCAGAGCCGGCTCTGATCACAACACATCCTACAGCAACCATTGTGCAAATTAACATCTCCAAAACAAAGAATCACAATTAAGAAAGAGTGAGATGTTGCTATTTTCAGCTGAATCATTCCCTGTCACATTTATACACATGGTCACTTGAATAGAAATAGTAACATTTTGCATTTGGTCTAATGTTTATTTTACCGTTTTTAAAAGGGCTAATGCATTTAACTTTTTGGGTCCAATCTAAAAACAATAGACAATGCAGAGTAAATTTTCACTTTATCTTTTAATTTCCATACATGCATGCAGAATAGCTGATAATCTTTGGGTTTATTGTAAGCTAACATAAATATTTTAACTTAGGCTGGGTTCACTCAAGCTCTTACATCATACGCTTGTGTAAAAAAAATATGGCTGCATGTTCCGGACACACGAGTGTATGAGACGCATACGTTGGGTCTGGAACGCTGAGGGGGTTATTCACTAAGATGAGAATTTGACTGTCGAGTTCACAAACAGCGGATTCCCATAGTAATTTTGCTAAAATTTTCCCATTGTAAAGTCACAACAATTTTTTAAAGTTAAGATTGTGACAAGATTGTGAATAACCCCCTTGGTGTCGCATTTTGGCCAACATATATATGCTGCGACCAAAATATGACACACAGCAAGTGATGTGAATACCGAGGGAGTGCTCACACTGTCGCTGGTAAGGACAACCGAAAAATTTGCTCTGCATATTTTTCTTTTTTTCCTTCACACGAGTGTATGATGCACTGCGCATCATACGCTCCTGTGAACCCAGCCTTAGAGAGTTCTGTGTACTTTTTGAGTTTGAGCATTTGGCTCAATCTGAAGAGCTTTTCTGAAGAGCTTTAAACTGTCAATTAAACATAAAGAGCACTGTGGGTAACTTTTGGGGGCCTTTTTGAATAAGGAATGTATTTTGGATTAATGTGGGTTATTAGATAAAAATATAAAAAAACCCTGGTAGGCTGTCTGATACTTTATCTACACTTCTTTATCTTTATGCACTTTAGTATTGTTTGCTTGATTTCACTTAGAGGTATTGTAGGCTAGTAGTACACATTTTTTGAACTGTGATCTGTTTGATTCACTTTTGCTTATTCAAATAAATATTATGTCTTTTTTTAGAGCATTTGGGTTGCGTAAAATAATAACACTAATTTGCAAAATTCCAAAACTATTTTGTTGACTTTTTCACCGGTTTTCAACTTATGCTTTCTTATTATGTTTTCGACCTTTTTCTCCGCAATTTTTGTCTATTTTCATGGCAAAAAATGGCCTAAAAGTGGGCAAAAAATTTGTGAAAAGGGAAAAAGTTGTTTTCGACCTTTTTGCCTCTGTTTTGCCCATTTTTTTGCTGCAAAAAATGGCCAATTTTCACTGCAAAAATTGGAGGTGGAAAAGTCAAAAAATGCCCATTTTTACAGTGAAAAAGTAAAAAAAACAAAAACCATTTTTCAACTTTTGTAAATTTAGCCCTTTAAGCATTTTTGGCCTGTGTAGGCGCTATATAAGAGTTTGGGACTAGTTATTAGAATTTCAATGTGCATTTATGTATATAGTTAGTTGTGAAAATGTTACTTGGGCAAATGCCTCCTGCTTACAATTGTGTAATGACAGGCTGGGGAGTTTGACATTATACAGTGTATATTATTATGTATATTATTTTTATTACACTCACTTGCTGCTAATTTGGCCCAATATTTCTCAAGAATACTGTTTCTCCAGAGACTTTCAAGATATAATTAACGGCAAAATCAAAATATTAGAGGCATGCCTGCTGTTTTTAAATATTGCCAAGCGCAAGCTCTGATGTTTTTTATTAAAAGAATATCTTAAGCAAAAGAAATCTTAAAACACAAGTTTCTTGACCACAAGCCATTGCAGTAAAATACTAATAATCTACATGAGGAAAGAAGAGGTTATGGGAAAATATGGAATTTTTGCTAACAGTGGCAGATATAACTGTGGAAGGGGTCATAGGTAATTCTGATATTAGTTCTGTTTTTCCTTTCGTGAAGTGTTTTATGCTGCACAACCTTGGTTTAGTTGAGCCTCACCTGTTTGCAATTAGGACTGATGCTGTATCTTGACAAGAAAGGAAGCAGTTGTCAACTTTAATAATTATTGTAATAGTATAGTAGGATCATATTGTATGGGAACAGTGTAGCAGCTCAGGAGTCCCTTCAAGGAGTTGGAAAAGTTAGTTCCCAGAGGTGTTAAGCTGGTAAGCCTTTATATGGGTGGTTGAGAAGGATGCATGCACGTCATGGGGTCGCATCTCGTGAGAAGAATGCAGAACCACCACCAACATTTCTCTTCCACTGCCACCTGCTGTTTAAACACCTTTTCACTGGTTGATCTGGCATTGTCCAATGGTAGTGCACACAAAGAAGATGTGAGTATTAGAGATTATTTAACAATTTATAAAGTATACTATGCAGTTTTAAGCATAAATGCAATTTAAATAAAATAAATAACATTAAAAAGCATTTTAACAGAACAAGAAACTGAAATTTCAGTTAATACTTATTTGCTCAACTCGCCTACATGCTCTCAAAAATGTTTTCTTAAGTGAGGTGAAGATGTCCAGCATGACTGCACACTCCTGGCCCACTCTTGGTGTGCCAACAGTGAAGGACCCATGGGAGGGTCTGCAACATAATGTAGCCTTATAAATCCCCTGCAGTGGGCAAATCAAAATGTAAAAATATGGGCAGAGGGAAAAAGGGACCAGATGTACCAAGTGTTAGGGCCTTATTGACTTAAGTCTGAATTCACCTTTCGAAATAACTTCATTAAAATTCGAGTAACATCACCAAAATAGTCACAAATTTCACTTCTCCTTATTATAAAGCTGTGGATAGATTTGTCAAACAAGTGGACTGCTATGAACACGGTTGCATGCATAGTATGGCAAAGTCAGTCAAATACAAGTAGGATGTGAAGTCATGCGGAGTGATGTGAATTCCGCCAAGTGCAGTGACATCATCCTCACCATATCTCACTAACTGTATATAAGTGAACATTACATCTATTTCTATGTCTCCTTGTCCCTTGTTTAAGTTTCGTTGTAGACAAATTTAGTTGCAGTCCCCATTGTCACTTTAGAAGATATAGTAGCCTTAAGTCACTGGAGCCCTGCCATCAACCCCCCAATTCACCATTCTGATGTGGCTAAGTCAAACAGGTGAATTTGGAGTGCTACACCTTGGCGAATTTGCAACTGCAACAGACTCCACTGCTTGGTGAATACCAAAGTATATGAGCATACAACGCAATGCCAAGAGCTCTGTAAATCCATGACTTTCGTAGTCACCCAAATTAGAAACTTATTCTCCACATCACAGAGTTTGCTCAATAAGTGAACATGGGAAAGTGGTGATCAAATGTGAATTCATAGCTATACGCAACTATTTGGCGTTTAGTTAATAAGGCCCTAAATATTTATTGTAAGAATTTCTGTGAGCCTTTTTTTTATTAGCAAATCTCTAACTCAAGCATGTAAGCCGTTCATTGCCCGAGGTACAGCTAAGCCTGGAGCACCAAGTAATTTTATGTTTTCAGGCCCTAAAGAATTATATTGAGAAATGAGGGTAATGAAGTCCTGAAGGGATCCAAGCTTTCCAGTGTTTTACAATGTTTAAAAAAAAACTCATGTAAAAAAGTTCTTAATGCCCAAGTATCTTCTCCTTTAATAAAGAAAGTAGATCACTCAAAGGCTGAAACAAACATTCTCGAGGAGTAATGTTTCTTTAATTAAAGCTAGTCTGTGATTTACAAGAGCTCAAGACTAAAAACTAACGGACTATGATCGTAGACTGAAAGGTTATAAATAGAATGTGAATTGAGAATGTCCCTGTACATTTTCCAGTTATTCCATCTATAGTTTTCTGCTGTTTTCAAAGCTGTAATTTGTATTGTCCTGTAATTATGTCCACCCTACGTATCAGTTTCCACGGCATGTAATGATTTTAGGACTTTTCAGCTACCACTGAATCTTTAGAATTCTACTACATTAAATTGTGCCAAATTTTCTACACACACAGATTTTGTCTTAATTTCCAGACACAAATGGGGCTGATTGTTTTCGGCTTCTGTTCTAAGCCTTTATAGCAATATTCTTAACTTAAAATTTTTTTTTTACAATTTTTAAAACTGCATTTATGGGATTGTCTCAAAAATACCTTAGACTTACAGATGTACTAACTTCTACATACCCTGATTTGTTAACAGCATTTTTTCATAGGACTTGTTTTGGAATGTTGCAAAGTTAATCTAACTTACGTTGCATGTGGTTACTTTTTACACTTTATCTAGAAAATAATTATCATTATGTTGTAAAGCAGTCTTTAAAATATGTTTGTTTATAGTATGGTTATGTGTACCTGTTGTGTGTCGAATTTTGGTAAATATATTGTGTGCACATAGTTACAAAGTAAAAATGCTTATGACATCCTGGTATGCATGGTGTTTTTTTCTTCACCCCAGAAAAAACATTGTATTTGATAGTAAGTTACTCTGAATTGTACACCACTGTGTAAATTTGTGGCTTTTTATAAATAAAATTATACATACTGTAAGCAGGTCTGTGGGAGAATAACAGATGACTCCTGTCAACAATGGCATAAGATCCTGGGAAAAGTAGAGACTGACAGGGTTAAACTGTCAGTGATTTTCTTAAACTGGAGTTTGGGCTCAGGGTTTAGGAGTGGCTGAAGAGTTTTGGGTGAGAAGGCCACTCCTATACTCCATCTCTGGTTTTCCTAAATTAGAGCACCTGGGCAGAAAAGGTTTAAAAAGCACAAGTTTAGCTAGAGAGGGAGAGTCTCTCTCAGTGTATGTCTGGCTGTGCTGAGGTGTGGTTAGTGAAAAGACCACTGGGACTCCGTGGAGTGAGATTTATGAGGAAAAAGTTTCGTTTTTTGGGAGAAAACTCTGAAAACCGATGTGATTTGTTTTATGTTATTATTTTGCCAAGTCAGGCTGGATTTTTGTTCAAGTTTTGGATTTTCTGTAAATAAAGATGAATTCTTAAGAGAGAACCTGTTTGAAATTTGTTATTGGAAAAGACTACCCCAGCCAAGCGAGTGAAATCCCAACAATACATACAAAATAATCACATTAATGTGCCTTGAATTGTACTTTACCAGTGAACAGCAATGTTTCAACCAGTAATAGTATAGTAATCTAGTAAGTTTTTATGTAAAGTGTGTAGTATAGTGTTAAAGTTTAATTTTATACTTGTTCAATTATACCTATACTACTGTCTGTAGTTAGTAGAGTTATGCAGTGTAGTTAGAGCTCCCTCTGCTGATATATTATTATATAATATATGAGGAATGTTCTGGAAGTTTCTTGGACCTTGTTATAGCCTTCCCAAGGAAAGATTACCCATTCAGAAGCTGCCAGAGCAACTTCTCGCCCTCCATCCTCCTGGTGGAGGGACACCATAGGGAACCTAATAATAGAGAGCCTACACTGTTCAGCTCACCTTAGGGAGTGAGAGTGGCAGGGTAGAGGTATTTACCTGGGTAGCTCAAGACCCAAACAGGAGAGTAGTGGCCTAGAGGGCCAGTGCATGTTCCTCTGATGATAGGGATTTGCTGCAGGACAGGTTTAGGGAGAGCCCACTCAAAGAAGAAAGACCTCTGGAGTTCCCTCCCAAGATGTGGGGCTGTCCTGGAATGCTTTCGAGGTCACTCTGCTGCCTGTTGTACTGTCTGTGGACCAGGGTTGAAAATAGGTGTGATAACCTGCACTTTCTGTTATGGTATCTATGATTGTACCTGTGTCTTTAGGTGATTGCATATATCTGTATTCACCACTGTGCTCTATGTGATTGCACATGTCTGCATTCCCTTCATCTATTCATATGTAAGATATGAATGTATATTAGTATCTATAACTCTAGCAATGTATGAACTACAACTCTCTGCCTCATGTGCTATTTCTCCTCTGCTGTTTTATTGTTAAATAAACGTGTGTCAAATTTTTAGTAAGAACCACTGGCGCCCTTGTTATTCTATGATGCGCCATATTGATGAATATGTTATTTAATACACTTTTAGCCTATTCCAATGTGTAAGTGGGGCCTGCGTCCCTGAGGGGTAGTGTCTATCCTGGGTGTGTACTTATATGTAGGGTACATGGTAAATTTAGCTAAGTAACCGTTCTTAGTAAATACCGTTTGCCATAGTGTTACAAGCGATATTGTATTCACATGAATTAAAAGTCATAAAAAGTGCCAATATCACTGTCTCTTTAAGAATTAACACTCACAGCTAATATGTGGCTGTATCATTATAAAAGAATGTATATTTAAAAGAATGTAACATAAAAGTTTTGCGTATTTTCTACGTTCCAAGTTTTATTGAGGTCGCAGCTTATTGCCCAGTGGTTGTTCAACCTTTTAGACTATTAACAATAAATCTAGAGTTTATTTATAAGATCAACTGTTTTATCTTGTGCATGTTCTTTGTCTCCTGGATATTTAACAAGATTTCTCCAGGGATTGCTGAAAAGATAGATCAGTTCTTTAACTTTGCTACGGGCAAGGCTGACTTTTTGTGAGTGTTCCATTTTATTGTGTTTGTTTCTTTTGTATTCTGTATGTGCCAGTAACATCATACCGTAAAATAACCATACAGTAGTTATAAAATAATACAATCATGGGCCACTGTCATTATAGGTAAGTAAAATGTCTCAAAGGCAGGAGAAAAAAATAAAGTGCATAAAGCAAATCAACAATTGAAAGAAGTCTTTATTAATATGTTAAAAGTATGAGATTTTCACTGAAGGACATTCTACCTGATTCAGTCCCATGATTCTCAGCTTTTACATAATGAAAATTCACTCAGCACAGAAATGTATTCATTCCAATAATGTCACTAAAGACATCTTAACCAATGCTACAGTCATAATATTGGGAGAAATTGAATAAACTCAAAAAGACCCAGTTTTGTCTTTTCGTCCGGTTGAAAAATCTGTTCGAAAAACTCAATTGAAAAGTTTCTATCATTAAATATTGATAAAAAAAAACTATCGATATTTACCGCAAGAAAAAGCCGAGATCTCACGGGAATATACTCGAAAAGACAAAGGGGGTTATTCACTAAGGTGCGAATTTGACTGTCGAATTCGCAAACAGCGGATTCCCATAGCAAATTGCTGCAATTTGTCCATTGTAAAGTCGCGACTGCGACAGTATTCTCGTTCTAAAGATGCAACTGTGACAGTAGCAGCCTATTGCGACTATCTTTATCTGGCGAATTCGCAGCTATACGCAATAATTGGGACTTTAGTGAATAACCCCCAAAATCAGGTCTTTTCGAGTTATTAATGTAACTGACTTGGTCAGCATGTCAGTGGCCATATATGTTCTTGCTACAATGACGTCCAGTTTCTTAATTCATGGATTTCTGTTTAATTTTGCATATTTTTTAGGGTTCACTATTTTACTATATGTGTCAGTTTGTGTGTGTATATATAAATATAGATATATAGGTACATCTATGTATATAATTTCAAAATGCTAGTGGATACAAGTGGGCATTTTGACAACATTGATTAGTTAATTTTTATTAACCTTTACTTGTAGATTCCCATGATTTATAAAGGATCAGTAAAGTAGTTTTACAGTCGAAAAAAAATCATTATTAATAAATATCAATCAGTTGACAGGTGAACATTTTGCAGTGTCTATTAGGCTCTCCATCCGTTACAGATCCTTTTTCCATGTGACAGGGAAAATGTTTTCAACTAAGTGACAGGACCAACTCTATGGCGGTTAATAGGTTTATACAAGCATGAGGCACTTTTGGTCAATAAAATTGTCTTTGAACATGATAGTAAACAGGTGAAATCAGCCATATTGTTAAAAGTAGTCTGTTTCTCCTGCAATAACTAGTCAAAAAATGTTTTGACTTTAGCAAAGGTTTCGGAAAAACCTTAGTCAAGACAAGTCACATAACAAGCACTTTTTAAATCCAAAGCGCAATCAATGAGAAGTGAGATAAAACACATATCAGTTATATGCATTAAAAGCAAGAGCACCACTTAGGCAAAAGGAACAAATCTCTGCACATCATGACATAGCAGCTTTTGACCAGTTTCAATAGCATACATGCTAGACATTTGCTTTACAACAACAAAAGAACACTAATATGAATATATCCACATACTATCAAGTTCTTTTAATCTAATTGTTTTTTTTTTTTCATTTTGTTATCAAATCATCCCAGTTGCCTGCAGTTTAGCTTAATGGTCAATGCCATTAAATGGTACTGGGGCATTTTATGATCATTATCCAAAAAATCTCATTAAAGGAAAACTGAAGCTTCTTTTCTCTATGGGTAATTCTTAAGGTGGGAGGGTAGAAATAATTACTGATCGTCTGCTTTGCTCCAGTGCTGCCTCCTTCTTCAAAATACAAGTGATCTGAATTCATTCTGCAACGTTTTATAATATATATACACCCGGGTGCAGTCAATAGCTGAACTAATCCACAAGTGAGGCATAACACACTTCAGGGTCTTGTTAATAATAAACAACCCTTTATAAATCCATTGGAAAACTAACCTTTGTCAGGATCTTGGATCACTGGGTTAGTTTTAACTGGTGTATTCATGTGGAAAGATAGTTAACTAGTATCATTAAAAGGCAGAAAACGTATATATTTCATTTCATGTTTTCTTCATAGTGTGCATTTTGTAAATATGTTTTACATTGAAAGAAATTAATTCGCCCTATAAAGAAGATAAATTCTACTTTTTGTAACATACAATGCATGAATATTCTCATTAATATTGCTACTATTTTTATCTACTGCAGTTTCCTTAAGAATGTGCACCTTATAATTAACTGTTTTAAAATATCTCTCGTACCTTTATGTCTCAGTTTCTTTCCTGTGAAAATTGCAAGGTATTACTGTTGCAGTCTTAGAGGATTTAAAGGCAGATATAATGTTTTTACAACTTTCAGTAGGAGAAGTCCTACTATATTAAAGACCTGACATGTTGTAAATAAAGACTGGGTGATGTTCCTATAAAAAGGATTTTGTTTCAGCCTTACTTGGGCACTGACATACCCACCATGCCCATACTCACATACCAACTACATACCTACCATTCACATACTCTCATACCAACTACATACTCACTGTCCACATACTAACTTACCAACTACATACCCATCATCCACATACTCATATACTTACTACATACTCACCATTCACCCAAATGCGAAAATAGGTTCAAACTAGTCAGATTGTCTGCTGGTTACTAGAATGATTAGACTACCTGTAAAAATAAGTGAGCGCAGACTCCTAATAAAGGGGGCATCTTGCTGTTGTGGCTTCTCACTACCATACACGTGTGCACATTAGAGTGAGTCTGTGCACTCCAAGAACCCCCATGTGTGCATGAATACGCCAGTAAACCAAAAATTACAAGGGATATCTGAAAAATGTCTCAGTCACATCAGAGTTGCATTTTAGAGGTAAAAAATAAATGCCAAGTCTTGCTATTTTGATTGTTCTTCACTAACTGAGATTGTTATGGGGGATACAAGTACGTAATACTCTAATTATGAGGTTTAGCCCCATGGCATTGTCGATCATCTTGAATCACACAGAGGGTGCCTTTTGTTTTTAGACTTGTCTGTTTTTTTTTTGATATTTGGATTTTAATATGAGCTAATAAAACACACGTTTTTATCTTATGGGAGTGCCGGAGTTCTGCATCATTTGTACCTACTGCATTGGCCTCCAACTCCGTGGCACCCGTTTCTTTATACAAATCAATGGTATGGTGGATTGAGCGTACCGTGTTTGTTTCATCTTGAATCACACACTCATGTGACTTTTACTAGGAAATACTCACAACAGCTGAACAAATATATTTACACAACACTACAGATAAATTCAACCTTAGAGGAACACCTCTAATCCATGCAGCCATCTTGTCATGAAGTTTCTGTAAATCTACATTGAAAGGCTTTTACTAAGCACTTGAAGCCTTTTTACTTAACTCTGGATAATCCTTCATGTCTGCCATATAGTAATTCTGCTTCTGCGCTTGCTCACATCAGTGATGTTGAATAGGAAGTAGTGAAGAGGAATGCAGCGCTGCAGTTAAAGAAAAGAAGTTTGCCCTTGTACAGAGCAGGATCCAGCACTAAAGAAATAAAAAAATTACTCCTAGACCTATGAGCCTTTAGTTCTCCTTTTAAATCAGCACTGATAGAGAATGGAGGACATGGCTGAGGTCAGGAAAGAATAAACCAGCTTGGGCATCAGTGACCAGCAATAACAGAGAATAAAAACATGCTTAAATACTCATAATAACCATTGCCAAATTGTTGCAGACCATGTGCTGAGAAGCACTATGAATTACTCACACAGATCCCAAAAGATGCGTATGTCTGAGACCATGTGAAGTCTACAGATTTGTTGACAGGTTTGGGCTGACCAGAGGATGCTCTGGAGGGCCCCAGCATTCCTCTGCTGCCAAAAAGCATCTCTTTTGCTGTTCCCTAGCTACCTTTACTTGCACTAACACTTGGGAAATTGGCTGTTTTGTAATGTCCTGAAAAATAGATAATTTATTAGTTCTGGTGTCTGTTGGTAGTAGGCTGTGGTTTGTTGCAATCAGCTTCTCTCGTGAGCCCAAGATGCCTCAGTTTGACATTATTTGTTGGCATCACTTGACTGCACGCTGTGGTTCCACGGTAGGTTATGGTTATTGTAGGCAGATGTGGCAGTAGGTTTTAAATAGCTTCCATAATAATTAGTTAATAAGTTGGTATACGTCTTGGTAAGCACTGCACAGGCTCTTGCACTTTTTAAACTTTTCTCACAAAACATGTTACTGAAGCAATCTTCAAAAACACATTTCCATTTTATACTCACAGTAGGGCACTGCCATTTCTTTCCTCTTAAAAATCTTTTTTTATCCTCTCACAATCCTTCTTGCTCTGACATTTTTAACATGCAAATATCATTGTGTATTATGGAGCAATTTCTTGGTTCGCTTTACCCTTATATAGCTTGAGCTACTGGAAAAAAAGAATTATTTTAAAATGTTATTCCTCTGCATTTCCTTTTCAGACCTTAAAAAAATATTTGTCTAAAAAGCCATGGATTAAAATAATAATATTCTTTTGCTGTTGTCTTTCAGTTGAAAAACCTTATTTGTTCCTAGTACATATTGTACAAAATAATAAGCTTTTAACACAGATTAAATACATCAAATTTTAAATATTTGTAATTGCCAGGCTTTATGAAGAGTGTTTTAATTAGCTCTTCCTACAGTGTGAGATGCTGAGACCAACTCCAGTCTATACAGTTTCTTAGAAAATACATTGGGTCTCTAAACCATTGGTAAATGGATTGTGTATAGTGCTTTCGCATTTTTTTCTGAATGTGACAATAAGTCAATGCCTGTTTTATGAAAAGGCTCTAAGAACCAGGTTATATAACCCACACGCACATTTTCCAAGAACCTTCTGGAAATTTAAAATCCTAATATGTTAATATGACTTGTACATATATATAAGTAATCTAGGATTTTTTTGTAACGCAAGATTCTTAAAATACTACTAACACCATAAAAAGAAAACTGTGCCATTTGGATTGGCATGGAACTATTCCTGTGTATTACCTGCAAAAATGCAATCTTGGAAGTTGGATTCCTGATATTTTATTGCTTTGCATTGTTCATCTCATGGCTGCCTGAGAAATCAGACCTCAGAATTGATACATAAACTGTGGTCCCATACATGACACTTGTTCGGTTAATAAAATGGCTACAGCTTTATTAAAACATACTATAAACAACATATTGTGGTAGTGGTTGCACAAATTAAACCAGAAAGCTCCAGGAGTCTCCAGTGGTAATGGGAAGCATACCCAAGCCGTAGGATACAGACGCAACCACCGCACTGCCATAATTCACCAATATTAAACAAACTCTGTGTTTGCTTACCAAACCTCACATTATTCTAAAGCTTAACATGCATCCTCTCGACACATATGTATAAATAAAACATGTATACCTTAAACTAAAATAACAATAAAATTGAAGTGGTTGGGTGGAAATGCTCCTCACGGCTACATGTCAAAATCTTAGGAGAACCCTGCCCCCTTAGGTCAGTTATATTGAAATGGAGGGAAGGAGAAAAGGCAACAGAGAAAGCTGTGGGGTGGAGTAACAAAGGAGGCTACAGAATGCACTAGGTTAGATGATGGGTCCAGTAAGTTGTCTGAAGAATCTAGCATCAGGCTTTTCTTTCCAATTAAATTTTAGTGAATAGGTGACTTGAAATGTTTAAATGCATTTTCTTGCCATTAATATAAATACAACAAATATAAAATAAATACCACATACAGTATATTGTCTATTTTTTGTTAAGTACAAAATGAGTTAATAATCCTATGATATTGTCTGTTGCTCTATAGAAGATATTCCTTGGTATATGAATCCATTAAATCTCTTTCTACTATTTATCTAATCTTTAATTGCTTGAACCCTAAAGAGAATCGGTTCACTCTGTATAGCTGACTCCATTATTTTGAACACCAGTCTCTTATGTAACTGACAGTTTCCTCGAGTATTATGATAATGGCTATTGAAGTTAATATCTAAATGTCTCACATCTTATTAAACTACAATTAAGATCATTGTTGATTTCATTTAGTGAAGGTGCAGTGCTTTGTTCTAATCTGAAGACAAAAATGCTTTGATAATCAAAATAGTTCAAAGATTTTCAAAGATTTTACAGTAATTCAATTAGAAATAAATGAAGAATATTCTAAAAAATATATGTTTATTATGGAATAATATTCCATCCTATTGCCACTGGGTTAATTCATGTTTTCACCTAAAACACAGTGAAAAGAAAAACTTTTTGAAAAAAGACTACAATGAATATGGTGGAACCAATGAAAAGTGAACTGTTGTGAAATCTGTCTAAATGGTAACACTGGGTAAATTTGATAAATAAACCCTTTGATAATTTGTTTGAAAGGGTGAATCCCCCAGATATGTAAGTCCGGACTGTATTCCACTGAAACACTACACATGGTATTTCTTCCATTTTCTAAAAATAACCAGAAAAATATTATTTATATGACGGAGCTTACAACCAGTAGAAAGGGAACCACCACTGGTTATTGCATTAAAATAGAAAGAAGGACCTTCTAGCAATTATTGTACTCTACTTACTGCTGACGCCATGCTGTGTACGGTGATGGTTGTAGGTACTTTTCTTTGTGTTAGATCTCATTCAATCTTGACAAAAATGATACATATACATTTCTTGGGGTTAACTAGGCTGCTAGATTTTTGGTCAGTTTCTGTTAGGATTTGTACATATTTCCAAGTATACAATTGTATATAAAAATCTGTAAGAGAAAGCGCAAATAGAATCGCACTATAGCGCATTACCAATTGAATATAATGAAAAAGATGAGAATAAACGACCACCAATAAAGAATAGTCTTTATATAGACAAAAATCGAGTGATTCAAAACATCAGTGTAGAAACTGAAGAAAATCCACCATCAAGTGATGTGTGATTGTTTCTTTCATCTGGTGAGAGTTCCCATTAATAGAGTGTCGTGAGAGTTCCCATTAATAGAGTGTCGTGAGAGTTCCCATTAATAGAGTGTCGTGAGAGTTCCCATTAATAGAGTGTCGTGAGAGTTCCCATTAATAGAGTGTCGTGAGAGTTCCCATTAATAGAGTGTCGTGAGAGTTCCCATTAATAGAGTGTCGTGAGAGTTCCCATTAATAGAGTGTCGTGGCACTGTTTAATCACTTGATGGTGGATTGATGGCGGATTCCCATAACAAATCCACAACAATTTCCCCATTGTAAAGTCACGACAATTTTTTAATGTTAACATTGCAACAATTTTCCCATAATAAAGTGGTGACTGTGACAATATTCTCATTATAAAGACGCCACTGCGACAATAGCAGCCTATTGCAACTGTCTTTATCTGCCGAATTCACACCTAAACGCAACAATTTGGACTTTAGTGAATAACCTAATGTGCTACTTAAAAGTCCAAAACACCTACTGAATTTAGCATCCCTGTTCACCCTCTGTCTGTTGGTACAACGATTTTATTGACAACAATAAGCCGAAAAGAACAATAGAATGAAGTCCCTTTAAAGTCCAATGACTTGAAACAGCGGCTTCTTCAGGAGAAAAATAGTGTGATATTCACAATATCAGTGTAGAAGCTGTATTAGTTCAGTTGAATTGTAAGAAAGATGTAGTATTAAATGAAACTTTATTTGGAATAACAGTTCATTGTATAAGATAAACTTTCAAGAGACATTCCTATATATATATATATATATATGAGATAGGAATGGTTAGCTTTGCACATAAATCAGAAGGAAAAATCCTAAACCATCACAAAAAATAGTTGTTATCACCTTTGGCAAAAAAAGTATGTAAATATCATATTGCTACAGCATGTCTTATCCTAAGCATCACTCGTTAATGAAGAGCTATAATTACTCTGTTTGGATTAGTTACCAAGGTAACAAGTCAGTAAAGACCACATGCCTCAATGAGATAAACAAAACCATTACTGATCATAATGCAAACATAGCCCTAATTAATATTTTTTGTACACTTACAACACACTAAACGTCTTATATTTTTATATGTTTCATGAATATGGTAGTCTGAAACAAAAATATTAAACCCAAATAAAAGGTATATAAATAAACATCAATCTTATGCTAATCTAAAAGCAAATGTAAAAACCTAGTTATAGTGGATTCAAGTGGAGGAGATTTAGGGCTAGATCCACCATTCTGCGAAGTGAGCCGCGAAGCCTTCGGCT